>JAIUCU010000076.1:0-140188 GCA_020226215.1 Sindora glabra
CAAGGCAATTCCAAGCAGAGTAAATGATCGAGCAATGTGGGACAAGGCAGTTTGAGAAAAATTTGCCTCCATTCCTCCCCATTGCCATCCATAATTTTATATATATATATAGCATTACTTTTATTAATAGAGTATGAAAAGAAAATACATGACAAATTAACTTAAAAGGAAGAGACTTCAGTATACTATCAATGTGGTGTATCGATGCATCACCAAATATAATCACATATTAAATTTACATTTTTTCAGGGTTTGATTTTGCATATAACATAATGATATAACAACTAGATCTGGTGTTGTATTAATACACCTTTTTATTGGTGTACAGTATATTTTTCCTAGCTTATATAGAATGTCATGCGTAAAATTTTGTCTGCTCGCAGTCGATTTCCCAAACCAAGTTTCCTTACTCCATCACTATCTCCAAGCACGCGGCACACACTTGGATGTTGAAGATTTTGAAGGACGACTTGTATTTTTTTTTAAAGAAAAAATCATTTGATGCAATCCACAGGTATATAAAAAGTATGAATTGCAATACACTATAGCTCACATCTATATATCTTGAATAAATCTACATTAACAATTCTAGGCCTTTACCAAACTTAAAAGAGTATTTATCAAATAGCAGTTTCCAAAACTGTAGCAATGGCAAGAACATTACTGTGTACCTGGCTTTTTTCCATGGTTGTGAATGCCAAGAAGTTCATCTCTGGTCAAGCGTAGTTCTCGCCTCGCATCCTTTATGTTTATTCTTTCTTTCAAAGATTTCACAGAGCATCCAAGTCCCACATGAAATATTGATACTAAACACCGATGCACTTTAGCATCTATGCAATAATTATCACATATGTCCTCTTTTGCCTAGCTTTCTTCTGTCTCCAGTGCGTTTTAAGGCAGTGCCGATTTGACATAATTATGAAGATTGAATCTATCCTTAAACATTTCATGTGCGGGGCTTTTTCCAGTAAACATCTCCAACAAAAGAATGCCGAAGCTATACATGTCTCCCTCCTTTGATGCCTCTCCTCCCATTCCATACTCTGGATTTCACACATAGTTAGCAACTTTATTAATTTTCATTCCCTGAAGTGATTGAATATTATTACTACTTATGCAATGCTATTATGCAAGTAAATTTCACAACCTCATTATCTTTCAAACTCTTATGCTTATGATAAGTTGTCAATTGATGTACAACTAAAGAAATTCTCAAAACCAGATGCGAATAAATGCAAAATAATTATGTTTGAAGTGAGATAAAACATTACTTGGAGTAGCATATTTTATAGTGCCCTTTAATCCAGTTGTGTTGGTTTGACTTTGAGGAACCTGATTGGTGGCAGAGAGAAGTTTTGCTAAACCAAAGTCACTTACATGTGCTGTCATGTCAACATCAAGGAGAATATTGGTAGGTTTTAAGTCACAATGAACAACTGATAGTTTGCATTCATTGTGAAGATAAAGCATAGCTGAAGCGACATCCATTGCAATGTTCAATCTTTGAAGAAGATTTAATGATTGGCTCTTTTCTTTTTCTTGATGAAGCCATTTCTCCAAGCTACCATTTACCATAAATTCAAAGATTAAAGCTTGAAATCATTGCCTTTGTGATCAGTGCTGGAAAAGCATGTTATGATCTTGACAAGGTTCTGGTGCCGAATGCTTTTTAAGGCATTATATTTTGCCATGAAATTCTTTGGAGCTCCTTTCAATTGGAGGTTGAGAACCTTTACGGCTATAACTTTTTCTTCTAGATCGAAAACCCCTTTATATACTGAACCAAAAGAACCAAGTTCGATCAAGTTACTTGGAGAGAATCCATTTGTTGCCTGATGGAGATCTGTGTATGAAATCCTCGCTAGATGCTCGCCTATTGTTGAGAAAGCCAAAGCCGAAGATTTCTTTGATTTTTTTCATCATCTAAGTAGCAAAAAAAGTTGCCATTAGAATGAAAAACAGGACCACAGAAATGACAATGAAGACAAGAATCATAGTATAATTTTCTTTTCCCTTTGCCTTATTCAATGGGCATGGTGGTAGCTTTAGTTCTAAGATTCCTCCACAAAGTAAATTATTTCCAATCACAGATACAATACTTGCATTTGAGAATATTCCTCCCCATGGGTACCTCACCTTCTAAATTGTTGAATGAAAAGTTCAAATATTGAACAGAGGAAGGAAGCTTTAGAAGGTCTTCTGGAATTTCCCCTGACAAGTTGTTTCGCGAATGATCCATAACAAGGATACCTTTCAATGAAGAAAGTGTTGTAGGTATATCACCTTGAAAGAAATTCCCTTGTACATAAAAGTATTCAAGAATCAAACAATCTCCAGTGGATTTAGGAATTTCACCACTTAAATTATTTTCTGAAAGATCAAGAGAATTAATGTTTTTCAGCTTTTCTACTTCACCTTGTAAGTTGCCACCTAATGAGTTACGTGACAAGTTAAGCATTAATAATGAAAGGGAAGAAAGGCCAAAAACTTGCAATGGAATGGGTCCACTTAAGTTGTTATGTGAAATGTCCAAGGATTGCAAGCGTCGACAATTACCTTTACTTGAGGGAATGCTCCCTTCTAATTTGTTGTTGTATACATAAAGCAGATCAAGTCAAGTGAGATTACCAAGGGATGATGAAATCTACCCAGACAGTCTATTGTCACTCAGATCTATTTCTTCCATCTTCTGACAATTGCCCAAAGAAGTAGGAATGTGGCTTATCAAAAGGCTGTTACCTGCTTATAAGGAAATCTAGTTGATCAGGTTTCCTGTTTCTGCTGGGATGAAACCACTTATTTTATTTCCCCAAAAAATAAGCCACCAAAATCGATATGTTTTAGTTTGCTGCAATTTGTCATATAATTTAGGAAATCCAAGTCTTTGCTTGAGTTACTTCCCAAGTTATTTTCATGTAAAAAAATACTCACAAGCTCGCGTAGATTTCCGCGGCTCTTTGGCACTTGCCTCCAAAAATGATTAAAAGCTAACTCCATCACTCGAAGACCAGAAATATTAGACATGTAATTGGAATTCTTCCTGAAAATTTATTGCTACCAAACTCAAGTATAAGGAGATTAGAGAAGGTCAGGCCAAAGTCATCTGGCATAGTGACATTCAGTTTGTTAATTGTTATTGTGATGGCACGGAGGGAAGAAATATTGTAAACAGATAAAGGAATAGTACCAGACAGTTCATTGGCACCAACATAAAATTCAGACAAAATTTTCAAATGGCCTATTTCAGCTGGAATATTTCCGTCCAAATTATTGTATGATACTGAAAATTGTTTAAGTGATGAAATATTACCCAATGAAGGTGGTAAGCTTCCAGTCAAATTGTTTTTGCTCATGGAAAGTATTTCAAGCTTCACCAAACAACCAAACTCTACGGGGATACTCCCAGTGATCTCATTCTCGTCAAGGTCAATTGTTCTAAGCCCAGAACAATTGGCCAAACTGTTTGGAATGCTTCCATTGAATGTATTATTAGCAAGAACAAGATCTTCAATATGGATAAATGTCCAACTTCCGTAGGAATTTGTCCATTAAGGTTATTGTTCTCAAGACTTAAGGATCCAAGGAAGGAGAGATTGCCAATGTGAGGAGATATCAATCCAAGCAACTCATAGCCTTGCATTTCTAAGGCTAAAAGGCTAAAACTCTTTGATCTTGGCTACTATACGTTATGCCGATCTACTTGCAGAAGTCAATTGAGCCATTCCACATGTTTAGTACTTCATGTGATTGATTCTTTAAAATTAAGCGACGCGAACCTGTCTGTTTCATTGGTTAGAGAAAAAGTAAGGGTAGATGTGGAAACCCTAGCAAGTTTGAGGACAAGAGAGGGATCATTTGATAGTATATTTTGCTGTACACACCTTTGTCGGCTTTGGGAAGTTCCATTGTGCCTAGAGAAGCAAGTAGTGAAATGTTTAAATAAACTAAGAAATTGATAGAAAATATACGGTGTATTCTGAGGTGAACCAATTATTTCTTTGTTCTTTACACACACTTTAGTTGTGTTTGGTTATTATTACAATGGATATTCTCTCCATTCATAAAATTCAAGTAATAAAAATAAATAAAGTAATAATTGTTCACAAATATATTATTTATTTTGTTGAAAGACATTATTTGTAAGAATCATTTCTACGTATATAATTAAAGAAATTTCATGCCACTCACATAATAAATGATACATTAATTTATGCTAGTAATAGAAAATAACATTTTTTAAAAACAGGTATTATTTTTCACAAGATTTTCACCACTTAACATTCAACAAATATAAAACTTTTAGTTATGTTTATATTTAATAACTATGAATATTAAAAAAATTAAAATTATTCCCAAAAATATTTTTTTATCAAAACAAATAGATCTCGCGTTTTCAATTTGTAGACACAACGTATAGCATACGAGAGTTTGCGTTATCAATTATGAGTTTTAGTATCAAAATGACAGCAGGCTTACCAGAACATAATTTTCCATCCGATATATGCTATGTATCCTTCTAAATGGTACATGCAAATTAATCAAGTATGCCAACATCATACTGGTTGTTTTAAATATATAATGAGATATGTACGCATAATCAAAATAAAAAGTAAAAAGGAAGATATAGATGTTACCTTTGGTTCTCCGGTTGACGCGGAAGCAGAAGCAGCAACAATGCCAACTTTGAAAGCCTGCAGACTGCGTCGAAAAGGCGGAAGAGATAAGCTTATATATAACTGTAATATTATTGTTGTAATTCAAATCGCATTCACAACTTTATAGCACAATGTTTGAATTTTTTTCAGATTTACTCAAAATTAATTCGACTAATTGTAACAAAATTGCAACTACAACTGCAACCATAATCACAATTTAAAATCATGATAACAATAATAAAATCATGTCTCATATTATGATCTTGTACCACAATTTAATAAAATGCTATAATCATGATAGGAAAAGGAAGAAACGACTACGTCCACCAAAAAGACAAGGTCCAATGCATGAATGGTATAATTGGAGAGATATAATTATTCCAGGAGAAATTATACTTAGTAATCATAAGGTTTAATCTAGTTATGTCTATATTCTTTCTATTTTTAAAAATATATGCTCATTTTATTTCTTTTTAAAAGCATGTGAGGTGAGTGTATGTTTAAAATAAAAGTAAAGCAATGTAATTATATATAAAAAGGGGGGTTTATAAGTGTATATTTCTAAAAAAAAAAAGGTATTAAATACAATTCCGACACGTACAAAGGTGAATTAAGTCATTCCACATGTCCAGTACTTCATGTGGATCACAAGAAATTGATTCTTTAAAATTGAGCAAAGTGAATCTGTTCATTTCGTTGGTCAAAGCAAAAGCAACTGGTAGATGTGGAAGCCATAACAAATTTGAGGAGAAGAGAATAATCATTTGAAAGTATATTTTGTAGAGCACACCCATTGAGGCTTTGGCAAGTTTCATTGTGCCTATAGAAGCAAGAAATTGGTGAAATGTTTGAGAAAACAGAGAGAGTAATAGAAAATATGCGGTGTATTCTAAAGTAAACTTACGATTTGTTCTATACACACTTTCGGTAGGATGTATTATTATCCTCTTAGATATTCAAGTAGAAAAAATAAATAAACCAATATTTTTTTATTAAGGATTCATTTATTTTGTTGGAAGGCATTTTTTATAGGAAAATTCGATTTGTTTCTATATAATTAGAAGAGTTTCATGCCACTAACATACTTGGTGATTGGGGAAAAATAAAAGATGCATGGTGCAATGTTAACACATATTTTTCTTTTTAAAATAGAGAATGTTATTTTTTCTGGACTATCAATATTTAATATTGAGAAAATATAAGATTTTCAATTATGTTAAGTTCGAGAAGAAGAAAATGATCATTTGAAAGTATATTTTGCAAAGCACTTCTGTGTAGACTTTGGGAAGTTTCCTTGCGCCTAGATAAGCAAGTAGTTAGAGAAATGTTTGAATAAACTGAGAGACTAATAGAAAATATATGTGGTGTATTAAGAAGTGAACTAGTGATTTGTTCTTTATGCACACTTACCCTTATTTGACATAACCAAGAAAAAGATTTCATTTGATTTCTAAATGAATTCTTTTTTAAAATAGCATTTGACTTTAAGTAAAAAAATGATTTCATTTCATTTGTAATTCATATTTTAATTACATTTATGTCATTGTAAAATCTATCCAATTTAGCAAAGATTTCATTACAATTCAATTCATGTCACTTACATACCTTATGATTAAAAAAAGTGTAAACACAACTATTAGTCCCTTATTCATGTGGGTAATAATTATTATATCCATTAAATTTCATAACTAACACTATTTGTCACCTATTTTAATCTTATAATTATTCATCCATCTATTCACTTGTCACATTAAAATAAGTTGAGAAAAAGGAAAGAATGCAATTAAAAGTAAACATATATTTAACATTGTTAAAATATGATTTAACAATTTACTTTAATATTTTTATCAATGCAAGTGAATGGAAGGAAAAATATACCAAAAGAAAAAATAAATGGCCATTAATGTTAGTTATAAAATTTAAGAAATATAATTGTGCTTACTCTTTCTGCATTATAGTAGTTCTTTTAGCTATTTTCCGAGTATGAAAGCAATTGCACAACAGAACATAATGGCGCAATTGAACAACAGAAATCACAGGATCTCATTCAAAATTTTCCAATCAGATGAGTCAACTTGTATTGCTTTATTAGTTCACCACACTCTTGGTATTATGGCTGTATCAGTTACCACCTTTCAAAGAATAGGATCTTTAAGAGATGTTTGCCGATCAGTAATGTCGCTAATTCAAAATCAAATTAATGTAAAATGTAAATTGACTTCTTAAATATGCATATCAAGTTTTATATTATAAATATTATAAAAAATTTCCTAAAATTTAATGCCTATAAATATAGCTTTGTTAACTTGTTAGATTTAATAGCTTTAATGTATCAATTCAAGTGTGTGTGCGTGCATGCATGCGATGTAGAATATATATGGATGTGTTCTAATCAATCTAGAATAATAGCTGAATTCATTAATAGAGTGAACAAGTTTATTGCATGTTCTTGTACAAATGAGATCTTTTTAAAAACTCAAATGATTAAATGTGAATGTAGAAAAATTTTTGTGCCTGATACTATGATTTAACATCTTCATAGGAAAGGAATTAAGCCCAATTATTGGTGGTGGACCTCTCATGAAGAACAAATGTCACAATACACTACTACAAAATAGTTAATTGATGTTGGGTGTTTAGAAGATTAGATGTTAGTTCAAAACTAACATTTAATCAAGTATCATTGTAAATAATATTTTATATTGATATCAAAATAGTTATAAAATATTACGACAATGTCAATTATGATATACGAAACCTAATATTGTATCTTATGTTAGTGATATGGGAAGTAACATTTAACATTAATCATTTATAAATGACTATCATTTAATTTGGATACATCACTTTGGTTTATATTAATAATCAATGTGGTATATTATAAACCCTAACCAAACCTACTTTACTCCCCTTACCTCAATTCCTCCCTCCTAGCCCCAACCTCCTCTGCTAGTTTCTCTTCTTGGATCCTCCTTATTTCCTTTGTATTTAGCCTTTCAAATAGTGTACCCAGAAATAGAAGACCCATATGAAATTAGAGAATCCTAATAATAGCAATTTTAAATGATAAATCTTGTAAAAAAAAGTTAAAAAACTGTGAGAAGTTATGTTAAATGCCCTAAATATAGATAGGTGATGCATTAAATGTTGTATTGATAATTGTTGCTCAATATGTGAGTTTGGCACTCCCTAGAAAAGCATTATTGAATTTAATTCTTGCAAGAATAAAAACAAAAACTAAATAAATCCTCATCTTTAAATCTTAAAATTTTTTCAATGAATGCACAACCTCATAGATTTGGTAATGGGCTAACAAAGATTCATTCTTATAAAAAAGTTTGGTGAGAAAAGAGAAAAGTGTTTTCTTTGATTAATTTTAATATTAACATTTGAAAAAATATAGTTTGAATTTGGATTTTAATGATCCAAAAACACTTTTTTTTATTTTTTTGGAGAATAAGGAGAACCAAAGATATAAACTAATTTGATATGAAATGCATTTGTAATCCATTGACAGTTCAGAGATCGATGATTATTTGATCCATTTAATCAATTAATTAGATGGGTTTGGATCATCATTTATTTTGGTACCCTTAGACACAAGGGTAATGCTATATTATGTTGCAATTCCTACATCTCATTCATATTCCTTCCAAAAATCAATTACAAACAACTGTAAGAGTTTGAATCTAAACTATTTCTCATGTGAAATATTTAAAGTGAATAAGAAGAAAACATATTATCAAAACACTACAACAAAAAGCAACAATAATGATGACACTTTTAGCGGCGACAAAATTTCGATTGTCGCTAAAGGTATTTCCGACGACAAAGTCATCGGAAAAAAAGGCAAAACTTTTTAGAGGGAAATAGAAATGTAGGCGGGAAGAATTAGGCTTTTAGCGACGACAAAAGTCATCGCTAAAAGCATAAAAAAAATTTTGGCAGGAATATTTGGCTTTCAGCGGCGACAATGTTGTTGCTGAAAATGGAAGGCCTTCAGTGACAACACTGTCATCGCTGAAGGGTGCATCATCAGTGACAACACAGTCATCGTTGAAGGCCTAAAAATTTACGGCAGGAAATTTTGCCCTTTAGCGATGACTCTGTTGTTGCTGAAAGTGTCCAATTTTTAGCGATGACTAAAGTGGACACTTTCAACGACGACAGAGTCATCGTTGAAGGGTACACCATTAGCGACGATAGAGTCGTCGCTAAAAATCCTACCTTTTCAGCAACGACAGTGTCTTCGGTAAAAGCCTTGTGCGAATTTCAAGACAAGGCTTTAGCGACGACATTATCGTCGGTGAAGGCTGGACTTTCAGCGATGACATTGTCGTTGCTGAAAAAAATTCGATCGTCACTAAAAACTTTAGCGACGACTGAATTTTTTGTGTCGTCGCTAAAAGCCAGAGGCTATTTATTCGCGCGGCCTCCTCCCTCCTCATTTACGCATTTGAAATTTCTAGACCTGAGGTAAGTTCCTGAACTTTCTCTCTCTTTTAAATTTTTTAATTTTAGTATATTTATTTTTTTATATATGTTGATATGTATTAATTTTGTATATTGTATCTTTTAATTTTTTTGTTATTATTAGCACTTAGCTTAGTTTGTGGAGAGTATTCAGAGTTGATCAGTAGATTTTTGCCATTGAGGTATGTAAATAAAAAATTATAATTTTTTTTGTATACTAATCTATTTAATTTACTCAAATAGTTTGCAATGAATTAATAAAATTGATAGTATGTTTAATTTAATATAAAATTTTGTATTATTTAATTTTGTATGTTGTAAATTTTAAATTTATTTATGTAAATTTAACTTAGCATTAATTTTATAAATATAAATTTGATTATTATTATGCATCCCTCAATTTATAATTTTGAAGTATACAATATATGTGTAGATTATTCATTTAGACTAATGTAAGATAAAATAGTTATGATATTTTATTCACAAAATCTAAAATTTGTGATGCAATTTAGGAAACTTCAAACTTATTAGATTCAATGAAATAATATAAGATAGATAATTAGAATAAATATATAAATTTATCTTAAAAAGTAAGAGATTACAGTAGTATAGTCCATTTTTTAATTGAGATTGAAACTTAACAATTCAAATTATATTATTTACACCACATACTAAGAAAAATTTAATTAAACTAGAGACTACATAAAAATAAAACCCTAACAATCTAAATTATGATATTTACATTACATAAAAATAAAAAATTTCAAAACACTAGGAAGTTTGCATGAAAATCACCCCCCTCTTGGATAAAACTACATTTACTTAAATAAAGAAGCTGAATTGTGCATCTTATAAATAATATACACTTTATAAAACTAAACTTACTTAAATTTACAACTAGGAAGTCCATTCACAAAAACTAAACTTAAATTATTTTTATCATTACTTTATGAGTATTAATTTTTTATGTTGGATCAAATTGTTAGACATTATTAATAATACTACTGATATATTATAATTGTATAATTTATATTAAATTAAATTTAAAAAAATTATTAAACAATTCAAGTTAATTAAAATAAAGAATATATTAGATAATATATTATTTGAAATATACGATAATTTGATTTTAAAATTTTTAAAAAAAATTCAAAAAACCTATAGCGGTGACAATTGTCGTCGCTATAGGGCAGAAGTTGTCGCTGAAGATAAGACTTTTAGCGACGACAAAAGTCGTCACTGAGAGTCTGATCTTTAGCGATGACAATAGTCGTCATTGAAAATCTGATCTTCAGTGACGACTTCTGCCCTATAGCGACGACAATTGTCGCTGCTAAAAATCAAATTTTAAAATTTTTTAAATTTTGAAATTATTTTCTACGATGACAAAATCGTCGCAAAAGGCCTGACTTTATTTGTCGTCGCTAATGACCTTTTCAGGCACAGACCTATGCCGACGACATTTTCAACGACAACTTTTTCTTTTGCAACGATCGAGAACTTTTTAGCGATGATAAATGTCACCGCTAAAAGTCTTTTTTGCTGTAGTGAAAAGTAATAATAATTAAAATTAAAAATTTTAATAATAGATAAAGAGTTTTAATAATTTTTTATTAAAATAGCAAAATATGAATAAATAATATTATAAAATTAATTTATACTAAATTTAAATGTTAGAATTCATATGTGGAGACGTAAATTATATGAAAAAAATACTAAGCGTCATTCTAAGGAAATATGGTATTCGGATGAGAAACTTATTGCAGAACTGATTTACTATTCTAGTTCTATATTACAAAGCATATTTTGAAACTTAATTGCTTGTGAATAAATCTTTTTCAAGAACAGTTCTTTTGATATCTTTCACAGATATACGCAAGTTTAAATCCAAATACTTGGGCAAAACTATGAAAAATTATTAGAAAAACCCTGAAGTTTCTTCCATTTGTCAGACCGGCTCTTACTCATAATATCAGAGCCCCTGTTAAAACAAGAAGGAAAGGAGAAAGAAAATTAGCAAACAATCACAATCGCATTAACTTCTCCACCGAATTCAGTAAATAAGCTTTTCACAATCAATTTTCTTCGAGTGGGATTCATTTCATTATAATAGAATTAATTTCAATTCATTTTTAAATAAATTTTTATATGAATTATTTTGAAAAATACAAGAAATTAAATTACAAAGTAGATTTTAACAGTTTCAGAAGGGTAAGGAATTAGAGGATAAAATATTTTTATATAATAAATGTTTTATATAATATTAAATGAATTCTAATAAAATGTTTGATAAAATTCATGAATTTCATGATAATGTAAATGTAATGAAAAAAGAAATTATAGATAAATAAATTGAAGTGAAATTTTCTTTAATCTAAACCCAAACATCATTTTTTTAAAATGAAATAAAATATTAGTTTTTAATCATTTCAAATTAGGCTAAACAACGAATCTCAATGTCATTAATATGGCTGCAATAGGAAGTAAAAAGGAAAATTGGCTTGACAATGTTACAGATCTTGTTAAAAATTTCGTTTATCGCCCTCTCTGAAGCAATGTATTAATGCAAAAAAGCTAAAGAGCATTTATCATTCTCCAATTTTCTCCTCAAACTGTAGAAATGGCTTTGAAATTATATAATTCTGCCCTGTGTCCATGCTTGCGAATGCCAAGAAATACACCTCTGGTTAAGTGGAATTCTGAAGTTGCATCTGTTAGAATTTTCCATAAAGTGAGCTGCTATTAATTGGTAATTTGTGATTTAATAAAAACTGACTGATTAAAATTTAGCCCAATTGTGAGACATGCATGAGGCCCATTTAAAATTGTGATCTTAAAGATATAGGCTTAGCACATCTACATAGTTTAGTATAGTTTAGCGGTTGTGTAGGCCCAAAGACTTAGTAATTCTTTTATGGGAAGAATTTCTAGGATTATAAATAAGGATTAAGGTTAGGTCCCCTCTTCACTTCTCATACACACGGTTTCTACCCATTGAGAGCCACCACCGAAGAGAAGAGCGAAGAGGAAGATCTAGTTGAGAAGAATTCATTAGCTTCCGCTGAATTTGATTATGGCTACAAATCCATCAGGTAAGTAAATTCTAATTTCATATTTATGGTGTTCTAATTATCATACATGAGATCCTAAAATAAATTTAAAATTCTTACATGTGGTATCAAAGCTTACATGTATGATATTAGAATCCAGAATAATTAATTATATTTTATATAATTTTGATTAAAGATTTATGATAAAATTTTATATGTATGATTCCCAAAATACAATCATACGATCAATCTATAATATTTGTTTTATAATGCTTAATGTATCATCATGAACTTTTCATTAGAAAAAAAAATTTAAATTAATATTCTATTTATATATATATTAGGATTGTTGAATTAAGAAATCCTAATTTATCAATTTTATATAAAATTGTACGGAAAACATGTCTTTCTATTTAGTATCTATTTAGAATTGTTTCATTAACTGTTATATATATATATATATATATATATATATATATATATATATATATATATATATATATATATATATATATAATGCAATCAGTTTAGAATTTGCACAAAAGTATTATTGGTTTCGGAAGCATATGTCTTTCTGATAGACTTGCTGTCTGAAATTCTTGAATTACATTTATATGAGTTTGGAATTTTTCCTACTATATATATATATATAATTCTACATAGCTATATGTATATATGATTTTGGAATTCATACATATATATTACTGGCTGTATGCTGTATATATATATATATAATGTGTTGTCAGGTTTAACTGTCGTATATATGCGTGCCGATTGAATCTCGTATGGCATGCTTCTGTTTTCCCTTTCTGATGGCGCACCAGACATGTATATACTTATAAAACAAATAACATATGTTTTGGCTTTTGTTTGACGTCTCTCCAAACATATATATAAAGTAAATTAAATATATATCTTCTTAACTTCTTCGTTTGGCGTGCTCCATATATCTGTTTCCTTGAATCACGTGTTTGGCTTTGCCGTCTGGTTTACATTTATCACATATATATATATATGAATTTCTTTGTTTCTCGTCCGACATGCAGTTTAATTCCTCTTTCTCTGGACAAATATATATTGATTTATATATATATATGAATTTCTTTATTTCTCATGTGGCAAGCAATTTATCTCCTTGTGGATAGATATATATTGAATTATATATATTAATTATTGGTTCCGCTGCCAGGATATATATATATATATCTGTTTCAAAATAGAGTAAATTGCTTGTAAATTATTCAGCCTTCTTAATTTTTTTTAATTATTCTATTTTGAGAAATGAATATAATTAGATATTATAATTATATTAATTTTAAATTTGTTCAAGACTTTGTTATGCAACAATATTTATGGGTTCATTGTGATGCATTAAGTTTTAGTATCTCATCAAGAATGGCCCATTGCATACATATGGTTGAGTATACAGATTGAGATATTGGATAATTTACTTTTCCCAATTAAGAAAATTTTTCATTAGTAATTATAAATGCTTGGCTGCCAAAGTGGCTCATTTATAGTGATTAGTGAAATATTTTCTTATTTAGAAATCATAGGATAGTACTAAAATTATCTTATATAATCACCTGCCCAAAGGGGGTTATTATGTAAGATAATTTTAGCATTACGACATAAGGCATCATGGATGAAAATATATCAATTTAGAAAGTCTATCTGCCAAAGGGGATGAATTTTTTAAATTAGATATTTTCATATTAGCCTTATGAGGAAAGTACTTACTAGCATGTCATATTCTCTACCCAAAGGGGAGAACATGATGATGCACCTAGACTCTCCAGTTATTGTAGCACATCAGGAATGGTTGCTATTCTTTTTAAATTATCCATTGGTTAATTATTGCAATTTGTCTTGAACAGTGACTTTTGCTGTAAATGGCAACTAAGCTACCATTGAGATCCTACATGGATCTAACCATAAGAGATGGAATGAAGACCTGAACTTTGCCTTAGTTATGAGCGATATAGACATAGCCGTATGGATTGATCCACCTAGTGCCATCACTACCCAAAGTACTGCTGAACAAAAGGAGTTATTTGCCAAGTGGGATAGAGCAAATTGTATGTGTCTACATGCTATTAAGAGATTTGTCTCTGAACATCTTTTGAGTGGGTTGGATGAGATTGGGAATGCTAAAGAACTCCATGATGCTGTTAGTCAAATGTACCAAAAATCCAGTAAGTCTGAGGCTGGGAATCTTATGAGTGAGCTGACAAGTATAAGCTATAATTTTGTTGAAAATGTTAGAGACTTTATCATGAAAATGGTCCACATCAAAAACAAATTAGCTTCCCATGAAATCACCTTACTTGACAAATTTATTGTTCACCATGCCATCAATTCACTTCCTCTTGAGTTCACTTAAATTAAAACTGCTTTCAACACTATGAATGAAGTTTGGAGTATTAATGATCTTATATCTAAATGTGTTTCTAAAGAGGAAAAACTCAAAAGGGAGAAAAATGAGAGTGTCTTACTTACCATTAACTCCAAATCTACCTACCAAAAAAATTCCAACAAGCCTAGGAAGTTTGGGTCAAAAGCACCTAATAAGTCTCAAGACAAGAAAGGCCAAGGCAGTAATTAGATAAGAGGGGTAAGTGGTCCTAAAGCTATCATTAAGAAAAAAAATAAATGTTTTTTCTGTAAAAAGAAAGGTCATAAGAAATTCGAGTGTCACAAATACAAATCTTGGTTAGAGAAAAAGGGTAAGCAAGAAGGTAAACCACTAGCTTTCGTTTGTTTTGAATCCTATTTTATTAGTGCACCATTAAACTCATGGTGGCTTGATAGTGGTGCAACTGTTCACGTTGTTGTTACTTTGCAGGAGTTCAAAAGCAAACGGAAGCCAAGTGAGAAAGAGGCCAAGCTTAGAGTTGGAAATAATGTTGAAGTAGAAGTTTGTTTTATAGGAACAATAGGTTTAATTTTGGAGTCTGGTTTTGAACTTATTTTGGAAAATGTTTTTTATGTGCCCTCCTTTAGGAGAAATTTAATTTCAGTTTCTATTTTGGATAAACATGGTTATCATTTTATCATCAAGAATAGAAAAGTTAATTTGTTTTTAAATTCTAAAATTATTGGTGAATTTAAGCTTGATGATAGTTTATATAGATTGTGCTTGGCCCAAAACAATGAATATAGTACTATGAATGTTGAAAACATAGTGTCTAAGAGAACTTTAGTTAGTGAAAAGTCTTTCTTATTATGGCATAAAAGATTAGGCCACATCTCAAATGAGAGAATTAATAGATTAATAAAAGATGGTTCTTTACCTTCTCTTAAATCTGAAAACTTAGACACATGTGTTGATTGTATAAGGGGTAAGTTAACTAAGACTAAAAACAAAGGTGCCACTCGAAGTTCTGACCTTTTAGAAATTGTGCATACTGATATTAGTGGACCACTTACACCTGCTTTATGTGGTAATAAATATTTTGTTACCTTTATTGATGATTTTTCTCATTATGGTTATCTTTACCTAATTAAGGAGAAGTCTTATGCTTTTGAAAAATTTAAAATTTTTAAAATAGAGGTAGAGAAACAATTGGGAAAAGTCATCAAAATTGTTACGTCTAATCGAGGTGGTGAATATTATGGCAGACATGGCACAACTGGACAGCATATGGGACCATTTGCCAAATACTTACAAGAGAATGGGATAATTGCCCAATATACTATGCCTGGTAGTCCTGAGCAAAATGGTGTGGCTGAAAGATGAAATCGCACTCTTAAAGATATGATGAGGAGCATGATGAGTAGAACTAATCTTCCTGAATCTCTTTGGGGTGAAGCCATGAAATGTGCATTATATATATTGAATAGAGTGTCCAGCAAATCTGTAACAAAAACACCTTTTGAACTATGGGCCAAAAGGAAACCTAACTTGAATCACTTTCGAGTTTGGGGATGTCCTGCAGAAGTTAGAATTTATAATCCTTTTGAAAAGAAAATTGAACCTCGATCTACTCATTGCTATTTCATATGGTACCCAGATCATTCCAAAGGGTATAAATTCTATTGTCCTGAACATGGAGCAAAAATTGTGGAGTCATAGGTGGCGAAATTCTTGGAATGGGATACTGCAGATAGAAGCATCATAGAAGTTGTCAATGATGATGAACCTGTAAGATATGTCACTTTCCCTTTGCCAAACCCACAAAATCTTGCAGTACCAGTAGATATTGGAAGAAGAGAAAATGTGCAGCAGAATACAGATCCTCTCCCTCTTGCTCATCCTCTTAATCAAATTCCCGATCTTGTTGATGTAATTCAAGCTCAAGAGAATGAAGTTGAGGTGCCTTTGAGAAGATCTACTAGACAAAGAAGATCTGCAATCTCTAATGATTACTTAGTGTTCCTTAGAGAGAGTGACTATGATATTAGTCATGTTGTTGATCCTGTGACTTACAAAGATGCAATAACTAGTGCACAATCTGATATGTGGGTGGATGCAATGAAAGATGAAATAAATTCTATGGCTCACAATGTTGTTTGGGAACTTGTTGAGCTTCCAAATGGATGCAAACCTATTGGATGTAAATGGGTGTACAAAACTAAGAAAGACTCTAAAGGAAATGTTGAAAGGCTTAAAGATAGATTGGTGGCAAAAGGATTCACTTAGAAAGAAAGAGTGGACTATAATGAGACCTTTTCACCAGTCTCATCTAAAGATTCCTTTAGAATCATCATGGCCTTGGTAGCACACTATGACTTAGAGCTTCATCAAATGGATGTGAAGATAGCCTTCTTAAATGGGGATTTGAGAGAAAAAGTTTATATGGTATAGCCAGAGGGTTTTCAAGAACCTGGAAAAGAACATTTAGTGTGTCGGCTTAAAAAGTCTATTTATGAACTTAAATAAGCTTCAAGGCAATGGTATTTTAAATTTGATGAGGTGATCACTTCCATGGGTTTTGAGAAAAATAAAGTTGATCAGTGCATATACTTTAAGATCAGTGGGAGTAAGTGCATTTTTCTTGTCCTCTATGTGGATGATATTCTATTAGCCAGTAATGATAATGGATTGTTGCATGAAACTAAACAATCATTGTCCAAGATTTTTAATATGAAAGATCTTGGGAATGCTTCATTTGTTCTTAGGATAGAGATTCATAGAGATCGATCTAGAAGTTTGTTGGGACTTTCACAAAGGTCTTACATTGATCGTGTGCTCACTAGATTTAATATGCAGAATTGTAAGGGTGGGGATGCACCTGTTATAAAAGGTGATAAACTCAGCCTTAGTTAATGTCCCAAGAATGATTTAGAAAGAGAATCTATGAAGAATATACCTTATTCTAGTGCAGTGGGGAGTCATATGTATGCACAAGTCTGCATTAGGCCTGACATTGCATTTGCAGTGGGAGTTCTTGGTAGTTATCTTTCTAACCCTAGTTTGGATCATTGGGTTGCTGTTAAGAAAGTATTAAGGTACTTACAAAAGACAAAAGATTACATGCTGGTTTATAGAAAAGTTGACAATCTTGAGATTGTTAGATACACATATTTTGACTTTGCTGGCTCTCAGGATGATATGAAATCCACTTTAGGATACATTTTTACATTAGCTGGAGGAGCTGTATCTTGGAAGATTGTAAAACAAACACTCTTAGCTTCTTCTACTATGCAAGCTGAGTTTGTTGCGTGTTATAGAGTAGCTACGCAAGCCATTTGGCTAAAGAATCTTATCTCTGGTCTTCGCATCATTGATTCCATCTCTAATCCACTAAGAATTTATTGTGATAACAAATCTGCTATGTTATTTTTTAAAAACAACAAAACTACATGTGGGTCTAAGCATTTGGAAATAAAGTACCTTAAGGTCAGAGATTTTATGAAAAATGGTGATATTACTGTAGAGCATATTGATACAAATAACATGATTGTTGATCCTCTGACTAAAGGATTGATACCTGTAGTTTTTAGCAAACATGTTGAGAGTATGGGTGTCTTAAGGTTTTTTGATGTATTTTATTAGTGGGAGCATATTTCTTGTGTTTGATACTCTCATGTTATAATTTGTTATGTTAAGACACTCTTTTTATAAGATTTTAATTTCATTGATGATCATCATAAAATGAATAATCTATGTTATTATATATTCTTACTTAAACATATACTTATAAGTAGTGAAATCTTACTTCTTAAGACTGGTGTCTGTCTTAAGTATGACTTTGATGTCAAGAAAGTATGTCTTATGGAATGACACCATTGAATGATCTCGAGAATATGAATGAGACATACATATAGTAAATAGATTTCTCATCAAGTTTAGAGAAATCATGGAGGACTGATAATGAAAATAGCACGTTTGATCACATTTGATGCTATTTTCTTACTACACAGCCACACTAAAATCCATTGTCGATAAAGTCACTAGCACTTGTAACCATAGATTGATCTTATGTCAATAAGGGGCATAAAGGCCGCTATGATTCAGTGTTAGTTGGCTATATTAGATAGGATTGTTGTGATGTTATCTCATAGGGCTAAATTATTTTTTTTTAATTGTGGCCACATAAAAGTTTTTTCAATCAGTCTGGAGTCTTGTTTTCAAAATGTATTTTGTTAAAACTCTAATAAAACCCAATTAATATTGCTCAAGTGGGAGAATGTTAGAATTTTTCATAAAGTGAGCTGCTATTAATTGGTAATTTATGATTTAATAAAAACTAACTGATTAAAATTTAACCCAATTGTGAGACATGCATGAGGCCCATTTAAAATTGTGATCTTAAAGATATGGGCTTAGCACATCTACATAGTTTAGTATGGTTTGGCGGTTGTGTAGGCCCAAAGACTTAATAATCCTTTTATGGGAAGGATTGCTAGGATTATAAATAAGGATTAAGGCTAGGTCTCCTCTTCACTTCTCATACACACGGTTTCTACCCATTGAGAGCCGCCACCGAAGAGAAGAGCGAAGAGGAAGATCTAGTTGAGAAGAATTCATTAGCTTCCGCTGAATTTGATTATGGCTGCAAATCCATCAGGTAAATAAATTCTAATTTCATATTTATAGTGTTCTAATTATCATACATAAGATCCTAAAATAAATTTAAAATTCTTACAGCATCCCCTATATTCATTCTTTCTTTTGGAAGATTAAAAGAGGAAGCAAGCAATAATTGCTCATGTGTGTCATCTGTTCTCGAGTTGCTTCCTTTATACTCATTCTTTATTTATATTATGTTAACGTGCCTTCATACAAACCTAATGAATCCCTGCACGTATAAAATGAGATGCACGAACTAAATAAAGTGTTGAACAAAGATATAGAGAGGAGTTTTTGTTCTGTGGTTGAAGTAGTAACAGAAGCACAGCAACAATCCCAACTTTGAAAAACCTGCAAAGTGGATAGAAAAGGCGGAGGAGGTTAGCTTGTATAGAAATTAAAAAGGTAAGAGCAGACCATAGTCCCCGGCTAGACACATCGCCTGCCTTCACCGCTCTATAGGGCGCAATACTAAATTGTGAGCATGTTACGATTAATAAATCTAGAAATAGATATGAAAAATTAACGTTCATAATTAGGGGTGTGCAAATTTATATAAATTGACTGAGCCGTTTCACAATCAATTCATTTAAGTCGGTTAAAAAAATTTAAACGGGTTAATTTGAAAAAAAAAAGTTGCTAATTCTCGATTATAATTGGTCAATTATGGGTAAATAATTATTATCCTCTTTAAAGTTTTAGTATACATAGAGTATGTCTGACTCATTCTCACTTTGTGCTATTTGCTTCAATTTTCAAAGAGGAAATTCATCATCTCTTAGTCTTTTCTTTACACGAGTGTGAATGAGTAGTAGTAACAATATATTTATTACATAAATATAACTGAGCATGACATATAGAAAATGAAAACACATACTTACAATTTAAGTTATTTAAAATAGTATGTTCATTGCATAAATAATATATTCATTGAAGTATAATACTGTGTACTATAACAAAAATGAAGTTGAAAAGTGTAACCTAAAACTGAATTAAACAATTTTAAACTGTTTAAAATCAAACATTCTGATTAGAAACAATTCAACAACATCAAATAATCAAAGATAGACAAATTAAATTATAATTCGATTAAAAACAATCGGAATTAATTAGTCCCAAAATCTATTAAACCAAATGATTGCTGAACTCTAATCATTATAAAAAAATTATAAGAAAATAAGATTATAAAACATTGGTAACAACAATATTTATGTATAATATTAGAATTAGAATATGTAATTTAACAATGATCCACCTACTTTTAATGAAACTCGTAATCATCAGACCACTCCTTTACCACTTCTTCTATTCACGCAAAAAATGCCCAACTACTGATGTAGAAAAATGCACTTTTCGCGACATGTACTAGCTAATGATGATGATAAGCCCCAGTCAGTTCGAGATGAAATATTGAGGAAGTATAGTTGATGGATTTTAGCCGAATTGAATAGAATCAAATTTTAATATTATGATACATAATTTATTTTAAATATAATGAGTTTGAGCCCAATTCAAGTTTAACTTGAATTTTAATTTATATAAATTTTATTTAATTAAATAATAATAATTTTTTAAAAATATAATATTTAATATAACTATAAATATTATTAAATAATTTAAATTTAGAAATACAAGAATAAATTAAAATTTTAATTATTGATTACTTTTATAGATAAAAATATAGTAAAAAATTCATCAAACTTCATGAATTAAGTGTATCAAATAAAAATTTAGCTAAATTAAGTAATTGTGAAATTAAGTCAACCGAGTCAACCAAATCTAGGTATTCCATTCAACTGCCACACAAAACGCAGAGTTTCATTGCAGACCCATAATCTGTTGTGATGTTTTCTATAGGGGTGATCCCAATTCCAGGGTAGGTGAATGACTTTGTTCAATAACAGTTGGCCGTGTTTGGTGAATGACTTTGGGTCAAGCTGTTTGGAGGCGTCCGTGCAAGGAAAATGTCTGAAGATAATAATATTCATAAAATTATAGATCTTGCAATACATAGGGAGGGAATTAACAGAGAGTGAGTTCAAGAGAGTGAGAGTAACATTATTCTTCTAATAAATGTGTTAATGGCAAGGATGTTGAAGACTTACCAAACAAAAATTAGAGATGATAAAAATATCTTTGAGTTTTATCCAAATTGATGAATATTTATCTCATGAGTCTTACCTAAATTAAACTCATTATATTTATCTCATGTTTAGATCAAACTATCTATATTTTCTATAATTCTTTTATCCGTAAATTTTCCTCCAAAGACAAAAAAAAAATCTCTCTTAAAATAACTTAAAAAATCATGTTAAAGAGCATTTAATGGAATACTGTCATTTTCATATTTATTAGACTAATTTACCCTTTTTCTAAATTTAATTTATTGCAATTATTTAATTCTTGATCTTCTTTTAAATAAATAAAAATATTTCATAATCTACTAATAAATCATATTTAATATTTATCTTAAAAATTTATAATTATTTATTTTTTACTCAAATGTATTTTATATTGTTAATGAATTATTTGCAAATACCCATATTGTGAATTGTTACAGTATTCTTGTATATTTATCAAATATTATTATAATTATAATGCTCATATGAGCATATATTTTATATTTGTTACCACTTTATTTTACTAAAACTAATTTAATTTGTAGTAATCATATATTTAACTTTTATATTATAAATATCTATAACTTGCTCTAAAAATTGTTTCATCTGCAAAATTTCCTCCTAACACAACCTTGAAAAAAATTCATGTCAAAGGGCATTTAATAGAATATTTATCATTTTCATATTTCACTAGACTAATTTACTTTCTTTCTAAATTTAATATATTATAATTTTTAATTCTCTATCCACTTTTAGATAATTGAAAATATTTCATAATCTACTAATAAATTATATTTAATATTTATATTACAAATTTTATAATTATTTTTTTTAGTCAAATATATTTTATATTCTTAATAAATTACTTGTAAATATCCGTGTTGTAAATCGTTTTAGTGATATTGTATATTTATTTGATATATTGTAATTATAATGCTCATATGAGCATATATTTTATATCAATTACTACTTTATTTTACTAAATTTAATTTAATTTACAATCAATATACACTTAGCTTTTATACTATAAATATATTTTTATAATATTTTATTTACAATAATATCTTTTCATATTGTTAGTTAAATTTGATAATTATTACAATAAATTTCTCACTATATTTCAAATTATATTGAATTTTAAATTGTTAATTTTATACTTTTACTAATGTTCTTATTAGTTGATGTTTCAAGACACCAAATTTAAAGCCATTTCTTGTTAGAATATTTGTGTAATGTAAAATAATTGTTTTTTGTTTAAGTATGGTTTATATTCTTAATGAATTATTTGTATATATTCATTTTGTAAATCATTATAGTGTCATTGCATAACAAGCCACAATGTGTTTATCAATGAAACGAGTGGCTATTATTCTTTTAAACCAATTTTGAAATTTGTACATTTGATAGGATTGAGTATCTAATCTCTAAATTGTATATTTAAATATGTGTATATCTTTATGTTTCTAATCTTATTTTTAACTGTATAAATTGTATTACCATATAATAATCCTTTAATAATATTTATTTGTGAAATATGAAACATATATATTAATTTTGATTAAAAAAGAATCTCATACATTGCACAGAAGTTGAGCTAGTTAAATAGTAAATGGGTCTTTGATCCATTATTAGTATCATATTAGATCGATTAATATTAATTTGTACAATGTATGAGTATATCTTTTTATAAATATTCAATGAGTTTTGGATCTCTTTTGGGTATTATATTAGACCTATTCAAATAACATATTCTATAATTAACCTATTATAATATGAAAGTCAATATTGTCAAATATATAAGTGTCATGACATGCCCCACAATGGAATTCATGGAAGGTGAGTAGGTTTTGTGCCTCCTTAAAAACTTGATGGTGTGTATAAATAAAAAGAAAATGAATAAAAAAATAAAAAGAATAGAGTTGTCACCAATCATTTTTTATTGTATGATTGGAATATCAAAAATGATCTGCATTCTCAAAGTTCAGATTTGAAAATTAGTTTCGTATAGGAAAGGTATTAACACTCTACAATATTTATTTAAAGAATGTTTGTCTATTTATTATAATTTTATCTTTTGAATTGAATTATAATAGTCCTTATTATATTACATGTTTTTCTAAAAATGTGACTTTAATTGATTTGTTGATTTGGTTACTTAAATTTGCCTAACTTTATGGTAGGATTTGAATGAAATAAAGTACCTCAATAATGTTAAGTATTATTATGATTGCACTTGCGATCGAATTATTTAAATTCAATATGTCATAGGCACAAATTTTATTATTTAAATAATTTTTATTTTATCATTTTTGAAAGATTTAAAAGATTTTTATTTTATTATTTATGAAAAATTATTATTATTTAATCTTTTTGGAAGATTTTATTTCATTATCCTATTTTATGAATAATAATTATTATATTTTTTAATATTATTATTATTATTTGGAATATTTTAATAAAATAATTGTAGTGCAATTTTTAAAATAATATGATAAAATTTATTTTCAATAATTTTATTTATTTAAAAAGTACTATATTGATGATTTTTATTAAATATTATCAAATTTGCCTAATTTCTTGGTTAAATCTTAAATAAAAGCTTTTTTAGAAAAATTGAAATTATAATTCTAATATTATTCTATAATTTTGTAGTATCAAATTTGCTCAACTTCATGACCAAATCTGAATGCAGAATTGCTTAGAAAAATTAAAATCACAATTCAATAGTATTTTATAATTTTTAAAATTTTAAATTTGTCTAAATTTATAGTCAAATTTGAATAAAGAATTGTTTATAAAATTTGAAATTATATTTATTGCATTTGCAATTAATTGCAATTTCTATTTCATCATCACAAAATGTGTATGAATTATAAGTGCACATGATGAATGTAAGATAATTTTTATGTACTATAATATTGAGATTTTTAATTTAATCGACTCAGTCAATTTAACTTTTAAAATAACCCCTACCTCAAGAATATTAAAATATCTTGAACTTTCAAGCTATTTTATTTTATTCCATCATAGGAGTTGCACAAGATAATATGTTAATAATCTTAAATAAATACAAAGAATTTTTTTAACTAAAAAAATATAGATTTCAAGTGAATATATATAATCAAGTTTAACCAACAGCCACGTACGTCCACCATTGTTTCTTACTCCCACAAAAACATGTCTGGAACTCATACCTGTTATATATCATCTCACGCTGGAATCATGCATTTTGATATCCGCTGGCCTCATATCACTGTCCACAGTTACTCCCAACCATTCAAACCATGCATTACAGCTTGCACCATTAGTTTTATCCTGGACATGAGCCGCTAACAAGTATCCTCGTACGAGCAGAGGACAATTAAAGTAGATCCGTATGTGGACCCTTAAATAGTCCACCGACTTCTTTCAGTTCTAGCAGCTACTGCAACAAAATGCTGGTTCGAATCATCCTCAGCTGAATGGCAGACATTGCTACTAGTTCCTCTGCGATACTGCGTTACTGGAGTAGCAACAGCGTTCCGCCTAAATGGTTCTGCTCCTGCTCTGCTGGCTAGCCCCCTTGTAGTGAAGTCCCTACTGATGCGCCCTTGATAGCGTGCTGCAACTCCCTTCGTGTGAGTAAACAGCAGCCAGCAACTGAAGGTGGAAGATCGGCAGCGCGGCGTACGTGCATGGTGGCAAGCGACGGAAGGAAATGGGGGGCAAGTCATCCACATGCATGGGCGAGAGTAACAGCGACGAGGTCAGTGGGGCGTTTGTGTCGTCGTCTGTGAGCTTGGAACACTGGCAAATACCATGGACTGAAGTGTCTTGAATTCGCTGCTCCTCCCGCTAAACCAGAAATTCTTAATAAGTTTGGATCAAACTAAATTCAGGTTGGATCCAACTAAAACTCTATTCATTGCCATCCCCATGAGTGATACAGGCATGTGATGTAAACAGCAGTAGGGTCATCCATGACTACGATAGCAGTAGATCCAAGAAACCATAGCCAGTGCCATTGAGTTTAGAGGTTGAGCCAAATATTTTAATTTGGAGATTCCATTGTAAATAAGTAAAATTTTATTTGAATGCATACTAAAAATTCATAATTATTTAGATAGGGTTCGTTATCATACAGTTTAAAATTAGAAAACATTGCATTGGCTAACTTATAAAAAAAAAAAAAAAGGAGGAAAATGTAAAATACTCCAATTTTGAGAGTTAAATTTTAGCCCCTCAACTTTACAAATTTGGATATCACTCCTTTAAACTATACAAAAGTTCAAATTAATATTTACTATTGACATGATTTTTCCAATTTTATCAAATGTGACTTTTTCATTTAATGTGTTAGTTTATCTAATCATTTTTTACACATAAGTTAGTAACTCATTTTTTATTTTTAATTAAAATTATATATATCTAATTTAATTTTTATTAATTACATAATATAAAAATTATGTAAAAAATAATGAAATAAATTAACATATTATAATATTATTATTTTTGTTTGAAAAGCTTATAAAGAATCAAGTAATTACATAAAATAGGAAATTCAGTCAACGAATATATAGAAGCCAAAGCAAACTTGAAGAAAAGAACAGGATCATTTAAAGCTATATTGTGCAATGCGGCCCATTCTAAAATGAAAAATGATTTTGATCTTTACACGGGCTTTGGGGAGGGTTCATTGTTCTATTTCATATTCTCTCGAAATCCTAAAATTCAAGCAGTAAAAAATAAACCCAGTAATAATTCTGGGTCTTGCTTTGGTGTGATCTCGAAAAATTTTATATAGATATATGCTCTTGCAACATTTTTTCATTAAAATTTTAAATTTCTTATATAAAATTTTGAAAGTTTTTCATTAAAACGTTGTAACTTCTTTGTGAAAATAAAAAAAATTAAAATTATTGTTGCAATTTTTTATATATTTGTCAAAAGTAAAACCGATACCACACAAGCAAACTTTATATGGTTCTTTTTCCCCCTTAAGAACATGCAAACATTTTATGGCTTTCTAAGAGGAAGTTGTATTATTTTAAATAAAAGATTGGTAGTTTTATAACTCTTGCGTCATCTTTCAAAAACATTTGCAATTTTTTTTAAGGGTCTACTATAACAAGACTCATAATTTTTCACTAAATAGTTTTCAATCTGTAAAAAACAGCATACAATAGTTTGTTTGTTCATGAATTTTAATGTAAAAAACGATAGCAAGCATAGATAGAACATAATTTGGTATACTATTAATGCAGTAGTATATCAATATAATCTAACCGTATATTAAGTTCACTTTTCTTCAAAGTCAAATTCAGCACACCACATGATAAGACATCAACAGTTACATCTAATAGTATACTAGTACATCACTATATCAATAATATATCACAATTATTTTTACATAATTTTCATTGATGTATATCATTCTTATCAATAATTTGTGTAAATTAAGTCTTTCAGCATCTTATAGGTTTCTTGGATTTTTGTAGAGCATAATTAAGCAGAATCCACAACCTTTTCATCTGTTGAATCTTTCTTGTCCCTGTTGAACAAATCCAATAATTTGTGTAAACCATTGATCTCCATGATTTGATCTTTAATGTAAAATGGCATGAGCGGCCATGATCCCAATCCTTTTTGTAAAATTTTGCAAATAATATATACTGTTTAAATTAGAAAATATTACTACTTGGCGGATCACTTTAAAAAAAATTAAACTTAAATTTGAAGAGAAAATCAAAAGTTTGTATTGGCTAAAATTAATAATATGGTATTAATAATAAAATTGGTACGCTGTATTTTTTTTTTATAACGTGTAGATTCATTTACAAATATGGGTGAAGTTAGAGTAAATATTTAAGGGGAATTAAAATAAAATTTATTAAAAATTTATATAAAATGTTTTCATTTTGGGGGATTAAATGTAATTTGTAATAAATTAAAGAAAACATAGGAGGAATGTTTTAATCTATCTTAAAAAGTGACACTACTTGCATGACTTTAGACATTTGTTCTTTAGGAACTAACGTCTATAAGTCTCATGAGAAGAAAAGATTATGATTATTAAAGAATTGATATTTAAAGTGTTCTTATATCTTCAAAAATCATATCATTCACAAAACTTTAAATGTCAATTATTTTATAAACCAACATGTAAAGTCTTGTAGGAAGAATAAACGACTTTAAAAAAAAATTCGATGTCTAAAGTGCCCTCATATTTCTTTAAATACCCATTATTTATTTGAATTAATGTGATAAGTTGCACTTCTTTATAAAAATGCCACTATACTATTATATATGTCAATTTTTACTTTAGCCAGTAAAGGGCAAATCTATAGTTGTATGATTTTAATCAACTTTTCCATCTTTTGCCCAATTTGAAAGGTAGCATAGGTTTAGAGGAAATTTAGAGTTATGATTGAATTGATTGATTTGAGGGAGAGATTGAATTTAGTCTTTTATTAAAATGAATGCATGTTTTTGGATTGATGTTTTGTTTTCCAAATAGGTTTGCCATCATAAAAAAAGGAGAGATCGTTAACTTAGCCCCTCTTTAAATAATTGAATTTTAATGATGTCAAATGTCATTTTCAAATTAAATTTTTATGTGAAAGATTTTATTAAGAAGCTTGAGTATATATGTGGAAGAAAAATGGAGTTTTCAAAAATTTTGGCTTGAAGATTTTGTGAAGCTCCTCGGAGATTTTTGAAGATATTGAAGACTTTGTTTACAAGTCTATGAAAAATATGTATATAATTAATCTTAATTTGTTACAACTCAAATTGTTTTCAAAACATAGGTAATTTTGTGCCCAAAGCTTGTTACAACATTTGTATTCATAAAAGAAAGCTTTTGGTTTCCTTAAAATCAAAATTTATTTTTGAATAATAGTTTTAACTAGTTGTATTTGAATATAATAATCGAATACTTTGGTCTTGAGGTAAGCCTTCAAACTAGTATTCAAGTACTATACTTGAATAGTATGCTTTAGAGGCAAGTTATCTGAACCATAATTGAGTATTATATTCAATTATGCATTGGCAGAGGCAAACTCTAAGCTACATGATCAAATACCATATTCAATTATTTGCTTGCAAATTTTGAATTTTTCTTGTTGTAAGTTACTAACATTTTGATTTCAAAACACACTCATATATAAAACATTCTCACTATTTTTCAAAAATAAGGTGTTGCAAAAATCATAGTTTATCATATCTCATTTCTAGCTTTCATCTTTGCAAGCTTACCTCAATGATTTGAGTGATTCCTCCTTGAGATTAAATAATTGTAGTCATTTCATTTTGTATTTGTGCAAAAGGTGCACTAAAAACTATCTTTTTCTACTTAAAATTCCCACTCTTTGTATTAGGTGAGGGATCCTAATAGTTGCTAAAGTATGTGATAACTCTAAGGAGTGTATCTTATGTGAGGATAGTATAAGGGAGGAATTGTATCAATTCAAAATAGTTATGAGACTTCTTAAGGGCCATTAATCTTAAAGGATTTAGTGCACTAGCTATAGAATTAAAGGAGTTTTCAATTTTGGAGAGTGGATGTACATGGAAAGAAAAATTCCTTCTTGGTTGAACCATTATATATGTGTTTGCATCTCTCTTCCCCGTCTTTCTTTAAATTTTAGCAATTTTATTACCATTTGTATGCTTAGATTATGCTATTGATATTTTAAGACATACACTACTACAACAAATCATCATTTATACCATAATTAAAATCATGATACAATTTTGTGACTATGCTACTTAGCCACAAGAATTTTGGTTAGATAGACTCATAACACAAACGAGCATGATAAGGAAATTGTCATAGTGAAAAAAAAGTTTTGTGGTATAAATAATTTTTTTTGGGCCATGGATTCACTTGTGACTAATGGATCCTTTGTGTCGCAAGTACAAATGTGACAAGAAATGTATATTTTTTGCTAGTATACACTATAACAAATCAACACTTGTGCCACGAATGGCTAAAGTACCAATTTGCTATTTTTTCAAAAATATATTACCATTTTACGATTATTTCAAAATAATTTAACAGAATACGCAGGGCGCCAGATTGAATGACGCTTTGGACTGAATGGCACCAAAACAAATAGCGCCATTGGTGGCAGTGAGGAGGCGCCAAACAAGATGGCGCCTTTGGGGAAGGCACCAAACAAGATGGCGCCTTTAGTGCTTCAAAATTTCGAAAGAACGGCTTCTCTCAATTGTGTTGATTGAAGTATCTGGAGAATTTGCTGCATTAATCTCTGCTTTTTCGTTGTCTTGGCCTTGCCCCTATTTTTCTCTCTGGTTCTTTGTGTTCAATTCTTGCAAGAATTTGTCATCCCAAACAAGCCCAGATGAACCTTGTCTTCTGAAAGACACTGCAAATCTTTGCAAACCAGCCATGGAAATCAATTTCTGTAACCTTATTTGTTTGTTAGATTTTTTCCATGCACATAAAGAGAGAGAAACAATGAGGAGTCGTTAATAGGAAAAGGTTATATATTGGCAACATAGTCAGTATCTCTGTGATATATTTATATCGCTTTCTTTCGATCGATAATTTTCCATTATATTGTCGCAGAATGATAATTCATTGCCGCATAAAGTTTCTGTCTGAACTCTTGCACTGTTAGAATTGCAAGTTTCGCTAAAATTATTATAATATTTGATTTGATTACATTTAAAGGTGGATAAATTTTATAGTGAAGGTTTTAATTTGAATGATTGAGGGCGCCATTCGGTCTGGCGCCTCTGCCACTGAAGGCGCCATTCTGTCTGGCTCCTCTTGCCTCCAATGGCGCCATTCCTTCTGGTGCCCTTTAGCTGTGTGCGTATTTTGATAAAATGTTTTGAAAGAACAGTAAAACGTAAATAAGTTTCTAAAAAAATAGTAAATTGATACTTTTGCTGCCACGAATTATATCACAAAAATTCAAAAATCGTGAAAATTTTACCATTTGCCATGGGAACAAAAAAAATTCAAACAAATGTCTAAAAAATTAAAAAAATTATGCCACGAGAAAACTTTACTTACGGTAAAATATCACTTGTGCTATGAATAAAGCTACGGGAACACAATCTCTGTGGCAAAATATCACTTGTGCCATGAAAAAACTTTATCAATGGCAAAATATCACTTACACCATAAAACTAAGCTATGAAAACACATTCTTCATGGTAAAATATTACTCATGTTACGGAAAAACTTTACTCATGATAAAATATCACTTGTGCCACAAATTAAGTTATGGGAACATATTTCATATGATAAAGTATCACTTGTATCATAAATTAAATTATAAGTATATATTTTTTATGACAAAATATCACTTATTTTATCATATAAGTCAGAAAAATTTATCTATAACAAAGTATTATATGCCACGAATTAATTTTGTGAATAAAATTATAGTTAAATATATCATTTTTGGTAACTATACATGTAAAAAATATTATTTATAATAAGTGTAACATGCTGCAATATGGTAGACAATAAAAAATATAAATATTTATATATTATGAATGTTTAGTAAATAACTAATTCATCAATTCATTAACTGATTAGTCCTATCAATTAAAATAAAAAAGTTATAGAACTTAACATTTTCAATTAGTTAATTCATAAAATATATGTAAAAAGATAGAATTACCTATAAATTATATAGTTATGTACTTTTATTATTTTTCTTAAAATAATTGAAATAGGAGTTGAACTCCAAACCTTAAGATATGTAAGAAAGAATTCAATTGTTGAGCTCCTAAGTATTTTTATTTACATATATACCAAATTTAATATTTACTAGAATGTAACTATTTTTCTTAAATAATAAATAATTATTTAAATTTCCATCAATTAAATTTATATAATAAAATTAATATAAATTAACAAAATAAATATTATAATATATTAAAGATTGTATTATATAATTATTTAATAAATTTAAATTCTATACATACTAAAATTAAAAATTAATAGGATTTATATTTACATATATATAATTCATACATATATAACAATTTTTTCAATTCATTATTCAGTCTAATTTTTAAAATATCAATTAAAAAAATCATTTAAGGTATATAATATTTTATAAATTTATTTTTTTTTGCATCACATTATTCTTAAAAAATGTGTTAAGAAAAAAGATATATATTATGAAAATGTTAAAATTATTATATTATATATAAATAGTATAATTTATGAGATAATTTATAACAAGTTTTATTATAGAAATATATAATAATAAATTTTATATTAATCACTATAATATTAACAAAACTTTCATTAAAAAATTGAAAATAATAGTTATGTTAAATTATGTATAATTTAATAACAATAAAATTATTATATTAAAAAATTTATAAGTAAATTATATTTAAGGGAGTGATATATATAATATAGTCTAAATTTTCATTTTCATCCTTTATTAATTTCAGTTGTATTAATTTCATTTCTCACATATATTTTATAATAATTTCTTTCCTTCTAAATAATAATTTAATTAATTTATTCTATTCATTTGTAATTTTATTGATAGGTTAATGACTTTATAAATTAAAGAATAGAAATTAAATATAAATAACATATGAGAGAAGAAATTAATATAAAAATTATGTGATATTTTGAACAATTTAACTTATATTTGTGAATGATAAAAATATGTATTATTAATAAAAATTAAAAGTCAATAATTTATAATAATTTAAATTTTAATTTATAATTAAAATTTAAATATACATAATAGTTCAAAGTTATGATTTGTATGGGTATTTATTTCATATAATAACCTTTATTGAAGGAATTTTAAAAATAATAAAAAATTGCTTGAAAGATGTAAAAATTTTACTGTTATTTTGTAATAACTCAATTAATAATATTTAATAAAAATATTAATAAAAGGATAAAATTAATTAATTAATTAATTATGAGAGATAAATTTGATATAAGATATTTGTAAAGTATAAATTTGATATAAGCAAAATTAGTAATGAAACAAATGAAAATTTAGTTTATAAAAAATTAGTTTTTAAAATGAAATCATAAAATATTTTAGTATTAGTGTATTTTTATTATATGCATTTATGTAATATTTTATTATTATATAATTAGTGTCACATAAATGTAGTTTTATTTTTAAAGTCAATCAGTCAATTAAAATTTTATATAAAATATATTGTATTATACTATTAAAGGAGCAAATTAATGCAATGGTAAGGCATTGCATTCATCAGCTTGGAGATTCAGGTTAGATTCCCAATAAATGCAATTTATAATTTCTAAATAGATAAAGTTTCAATAATTTATCCTAACTAGATATGGGTCAAAAATATTAACAAATTTTAACAGATGTACAAATAAAATGATAGGATAATACCTGATTGAATTAGTTAGATAATTGATTTAATTTAGATATATAAAAATTATTTAAACTAATTGTATTAATTTTTATAATTATTTTATTTTATTTTTTGTCATGATTTTATTCGTGGTAATATGAGTTACTAGTCACGGATATGCCTTTCTTGTCATATTTGTACTCGTGCCTAAAAGAATCTATTAATCACAAGTGAACCTGTGGTAAAAAAAATTATTTATGATACAGAACCTTTTTTCCCATGACAATTTTATTACCACGCTTACTTGTGCTACGAGACCATTCAACTAGTATTTCCATAACTAAATAGCATAACCACAAAAATTTTGATCTTGTGCCACAATTTTACCCTTGGCACAAGTGTTAATTTGTTGTAATGATAAAAGTACATCACTTGGTGAAAAAAAGTAATTAGAAAATATTAAGTGCAGCATCATGGAACACAAAAGGCTATACTTTATAAAAGGCTACCTGAGGCTGAACCGTCAAATCAATATGATGTTAACATTGTGAAAATTAATTTGCAGGTCCTAAAAGACAAAAATCCCAAGTATTATTAATAAAGAACGAAAGGAAAACGTATGACAAAAACTTAAATCAAATGTCATGTGTAGAATTTGAAAGTCATTTTGTAAGGTGAATGTTTTATTTAATTTAATATATTAATATTTTGAAAATTTTTAAATTTATTTTTAAATAAAATTAATATATATTTATAAAGTAGCTTATGACAATATATATGACATTATAATATATCCATTCTTTTATCTGTAACTATATGAACTCCTCAAAATATTTTATTTGATTATTTTAGGTCTAATATCTGAAATTATTAGATAAATGAAAGAAACGAATCAAAGTTTGTTTTCAAAACTATATCTAAAAATCTATAAATATAATTTTTTATCTTATTTGTACAAAAAAAAAACCAAAAATATCAACTTGACTATTTTAGAAGTACTCCAAACATCGGGGGAGCCGTCCCTAAGCTGCATACATATATGATCATATAATAAAAATAAATTTTATCAAATACAAAAAGATATAGAGATACAAATACAAAGAATAAAGTTATAAATTTTTTAATATTATAAAATCACAATTTATATATAATTAATGGCGGGTTGTAAACAATTTATACTTTTGATTTTTTCCTCCATTTTACTAAATAAGATTTTTTTTATTGTATTGTATCTTAAAAATACTTTAAAAATTATATATTTAATTGAAACAAAATTTTCACATGACTTATAAAATATGTTTTTAATGAAAATGGACGTCTCCAATTTTATTTAATGATTCATATTTTTTATTTTTGACTTTTTTTTAAGAAAATTACAATCCCTTGCATCAAAGTTATTAGATATTACAATTTCTTTATAAAAACAACTGTAATTTTTTAATGCCCATTTAAACAAAATTTCGCCAGTCGCGATCCTGAACCAAAATTCCTGGTTCCGTCCTTGAGTCCAAACACTTAGCACAGACTCGAATGTTGGAGTCTTTGAAGGCCGACTTGCATTCATGCCCAATCTCTTCTATATTGCAAGATACGTAAAACTCTGAATTGCAATACACTATAGCTCAGATATATATTTCAAGCGCAATCTCTTCTATATCGCATTCTTCTAGGTTTTTATTAAACTTAAAATAGTATATATCAAACTGCAGTTTCCATAACTGTACTAATGGCATCAAAATTATTCTACACCTGGCATGTTTACATGGTTACGAACACCAAGAAGTACATTTCTGGTCAAGTGCAATTCTCGAGTCGCATCCCTTATGTTCATTATTTCTCTAGGAGTATCCACAGAGCATGCAAGCCCCACATGAAATACTGATACTAAACACTGACGCACTTTAGTATCTAAGTAATAATTGTCACATATGTCTTCTGTTGCTTGGCCTTCATGTGTCTCCAGAAGGATTGGATCAGCGACGTAGACAAGGTTTTGAGGCAGTGCAGTTTTGACATAATTATGAAGATTGAAACCATCCTTAAACATTTCATGTGTAGGGCATTTTCCAGTGAACATCTCTAATAGAAGAATGCCAAAGCTATACATGTCGCCTTCTTTTGATGCCTCTCCTCCCATTCCATACTCTGCATTTCATGCATAATTCATGACCTTATTATTTTTTTTTTTTTCAAGTCATTGAATAGAAAAGAATAGTGCTTGTCCGTATTACTACATGACGAATGCTATCACACGAGAGTAAGTTTTACAAGACTCAAATTTTACCGCTACTTAATAGACTTTTCACATGTGCATATACGACAAAACTTGACTCAAACCGTTTCCTCATATTTTAAAAAATGGAATCAATTCAACTCAAATTGTGACAGTGTGTATGTCTGAGGAATATTGTTAATTAAAATCAAGTCTGGCAGCATCATTCTTTCTGCATTAAAAGAACCTAAAAAATGTGTTTTATTGATATTATTATTCACTTTGATCGTAGAACAAAGAATAATAATCCATTTTATATATAGAAGAGAAACTTTCGGAAAATTTATCACACACATATATATATACTTATGATAAATAGAAGTCGCCGAGAAAAAGCAAAAGCGAAGCCTAATGATGTAAAAAGGAAGAAAATCTCAAAAAAAGATGAAAATTGAAACAGAATAATTGAGGTTTTAAGTGATAAAAAACTTTGCCTGGAGCTGCATATCCTATGGTGCCCTTGAATCCAATTGTGCTGGTTTGATCTTGAGAAACCTGACCAGTGGTAGGAAGAAGTCTTGCTATGCCAAAATCACTTACATGTACTGTCATGTCAATATCGAGAGGAATATTGCTTGGTTTTAAATCACAGTGAACAACTGATTGTTCACATTCATTGTGAAGATAATGCATGGTAAAAGCCACATCTATTGCAATATTTAACCTTTGAAAGAGACTTAACGATTGACTTTCTTCTCTTTCTTGTTGTAACCATTTCTTTAAGCTACCATTTATCATAAACTAAAGGACTAAAGCTTTGAAATCATTGCTTTTGTGATCGGTGCTGGAGCAACACGTTATTATCTTGACAAGGTTTCGATCTGAATATTTTTCAAGGCATTACATTCAGCTATGAAACTCTTTGTAGCTCCTTTCATTTGGAGGTTGAGAACCTTTACTGCTATAGTTCTGCTCCTTTCATTTGGAGGTTGAGAACCTTTACTGCTATAGTTCTTTTCCCTGGATTGAAAATCCCTTTATATAGAGAACCCAAAGTACCAATGCCAATCAAGTTATTAGGAGAGAATTCACTTGTCGCATCATGGAGATTTGAGTATGAGATCTTCTTTAAATGCTCACCAATTGCTGAGAAGATCAAAGATGAAGATTTCTTTGATTTCCTCAACACGTAAGTAGCAGAAAAAGCTGCTAATAAAATGAAAAATAAGGTCACACAATTGACAATGAGGACTAGCTGTAAAGTATGATTTTCTTTTGCCTTTTTCAATGATTTATTTCAGGAAGGTTTACAACAAGGGTTATTTATTTTCTTTTTTTTTGTATGGACCATCCGATATCCGGTAAGCCATATTGGACCTCCGACTAATTCAGATTCGAGCGGGAAGGACCTAATATGGAGGTAAAACTCTCCCAACGACAGTTTGTTCCATTCACAAGACTCAAACCCAAGACCTTTCTTAAGGGGACTAAGCTCTTACTACTTGGACAAACTATCATTGGTAAAGGCTATTTATCTTTTACAATAGCTGTAAAATCTGGATTTATGCCTTTTTTAAAAAAACAAGAATTCTATGACATTGAATGTGATTTTGTTGTTTTCACTGTCTATGGATTCAACCGCTTCCTTTGCAACAGAGTCCTTCCCATCTGTTTGTTTCCGGTGTTTCCACAGAGCATTAAATTATTAAAATCTCAGATATACAACTTATAGTTACTAAAAACGTGATACGCATGCATAAAATTGTGATACAGATACAGTAATCGGGTAAGCTACTTTGTTGCACAAAATTTTGAGAAACTAACTCTTTTTTTTTTTGTTTGATAGAAGTACGAACAATAGTTTTCAGTAGGTTTAATCAAAAATATATTTTTGGCAAAAAATTAGAATATTTAATATTGGTATATATTATTTGATTTGAATATATAATTATTTTTTATCATTTTCTGAAGAAAATTTTAAATTTGATTTTATATGCATTATTATTTTATATTTTAAAAAAGGTCTGTTTAAATTTTGAAATTAAAAGAGAGGTCATATAATTTTACTAAAAATTTGTGGGAGGCTAATGTATTTTCTTTGAAAAATAATATTAAAGTTTGTGGTAGTATACTCCTTTATTTTTGGCTTAAATACAATTTTATCCCTTTAAAATATAATTTGTACAATTTTCATCCCCTAATTTAAAATAATCTATTTTAATCCATTAATATTTAATTGTTACAATTTTAATTATACATCTATTGAAAAAGGCAAAAGAAAATCATATGGTTTTATGCCAAAAAAAAAGGCAAATTTTACATACATGATGGAGACTAAGATTGTAGAGAATCATTTTTGGATTTATGTCAGAAAGGTCTACAACAAAAATTATTTATCTTCTATGGGGGATTAATGGAAAGGTATCAAAATAAAAAAAGAAACTTACATATAATTTTCATTGATCTAGAAAAAATCAATGATCGAGTACCAAGAGAGGTATTGTGGAAGGCTCTTGAAAAGAAAGGAGTTTGTGTTTTAGGCTATACAAGACATGTATGATGGAGTAATTACAAGTATAAGAACTTTTGGATATGAGACAAAGAAATTTACTATAACGATAGATTTACGTCAGGGTTTAACCTTGAGTCCTTACTTGTTTAATTTAGTTTTAAATATTTTTACTAGGGACATGCAAGAGACTATCCTAAATGTATATTATTTGCAAATGATATAGTTCTGATTGAAGAATCAAGGGAAGAGGTGAACTATAAACTTGAGCTTTGAAGACAAACATTGAAATTAAAGGGTTTTCGCTTGAGGAGGAGAAAGACAAAATACATACATTGCAAATTTAACAAGTAAGATGAAAATGATTTGGATGTAAAATTGGAAAGCATGTCATACCACAAGTGTCCAAATTTAAGTATTTGGGATCTATATTACAAAACGATAGAAAAATTGATGAAGATATCACACACAAGAAATAAGTTAGATGGTTAAAATGGAAAAAGGTATTAAAGGTTATTTGTAATCACAACACCTACTAAGCTTATAGGGAAGTTTTATCAAACCTCTATATGACTAGCTTTATTTTATGGTAGTAAATGTTAGGCTTTAAAAGGACAATAAGAGCAGAAAAGGGGGTAGTAGAAATGAAAATGTTAAGATGGATGTATGGTCACACTAGAAAGGATAAAATACAAAATGCATATATATAAACAAATATTGGCGTGACACCTATTGAGGAAAAAAGATAAAAAAATCGATTAAAGTAGTTTGGTCATGTGCAAAGAAGAGTATTGGAGGTACCAGTGAGAAAAGTTGATCATATGATCTTTAGCCCTGTGAAAAGATGTAAAGGGAGATAAAAAAAGACACTAAAGGAAATTATAAAAAGGGATCTCTTAGCGAATCATATTCCTAAAAGTCTAGTTTTAGATAGGGCATAATGGCATCGTGTGATTCATATAGCCGACCTTACTTAGTGGGATAAGGCTTTATTGTTATTGTTGTTATTGTAGTTCAAGCTCAATCAAGTAAATGAGATTACCAAGGGAGGATGAATAAGTCCAAACAATATATTTCCATAGAAATTCATTACTTGCATTTTCTACATATTCCCCAGAGAAGTAGGAATGATTCCTGTCAAAAGGTTATTGTCCACCCCTAAGAGAAACAAGTTGGTCAAGTATCCAATTTCTGTTGGAATGGAACCATGTATTTTATTTCCCCAGAAAGACAAGATCTGGAGTTGGTTTGAGAGATTGCCAACTTTTCAGGTTAAAGCACCTCCAGAATAATTTTTATCAAAACGTATATGTTTTAGTTTGCTCCAATTTGTCAAATAATTCAGAAAATCTAAGTCTTTGCTGGAGTTACTTCCCAAGTTATTTTCATGAAAAGAAAGTTTCATGTAGACTTCCAAGGCCGTTTGGCATTTGCCCCCAAAAATTATTATAAGCTAACTCCATCACTTGAAGATCAGAAATATTAAATAGCGTAATTGAAATTCTTCCTGAAACTTCATTCATACCAAACGTAAGTCCAAGGAGATTTGGGAGGGTCAGGCCCATGTCATCCGACAATTTATTATTACGGAGGGAAGAAATATTTGTCAATGAGATAATACGGAGGGAAGAAATATTATAAATAGAGGAAGAGATAATACCAAACAATTTATTGGCACCAACAGAGAATTCATATAAAAATTTCAAACGGCTTAAATCTATTGGAATATTTCCCCCGAAAATATTGTAATCTACAAAAAATTGTTCAAGTGATGAGATATTACCCGATGAAGGTGGCAAGCTTCCAGTCAAATCGTTTTTGTTCATAGGAAGCATTTCAAGCTTCTCCAAATAACCAAACTCTACGGGGATGCTCCCAGTGATCTCATTCTCGTCAAGATCAATGGTTCTAAGCCCAGAACAATTGGCCAAACTGGTTGGAATGCTTCCATTGAATGTCTTATTAGAAAGAACAAGATCTTAAAGATGGATCAAATGTCCAACTTCCGAAGGAATTTGTCCGTAGAGTTTATTATTCTCAAGACTTAAGGATCTAAGAAAGCAGAGATTGCTAATGTGAGGTGATATCAATCCAAGCAACTCATAGCCTTGCAGTTCTAAAGCTAAAATTCTTTGATGTCGGCCACTACACGTAACCCCGATCCACTTGCAGAAGTGAATTGAGTCATTCCACATGTTTAGTACTTCATGTGGATCACTAAAAATTGATTCTTTAAAGTTGAGCAAAACGAACTTGTCTGTTTCATTGGTCAGAGCAAAAGCAACTGGTAGATGTGGAAACCATAGCAAGTTTGAGGACAAGAGAAGGATGATTTGATAGTATATTTTGCTGTACACACCTATGTCGGTTTTGGGAAGTTTCATTGTGCCCAGAGAAGCAAGTAGTGAAATGTTTAAGTAAACTAAGAAATTGATAGAAAATATACGGTGTATTCTGAAGTGAACTAATGATTTCTTTGTTCTTTAGACACACTTTAGGTATGTTTGGTTATTATTATATTGGATATTTTCTCCATTCATAAAATTCAAGTAATAAAAATAAATAAAGCAAAAGATTTTATTTATTTTGTTGAAAGACACTATTTGTAAGAATCATTTCTTTGTATATAATTAAAGAAAGTTCATGCCACTTACATAATAAATGATACATTAATCTATGCTAGTAAAAGAAGATATTTCTTTTTAACATAGGTATTATTTTTCACTAGATTTTCACCACTTAACATTCAATAAATATGAAACTTTTAGTTATGTTTATATTTAATAACCATAAATATTAAAAAATAAAATTATTCCCAAAAATATTTTTTGTCAAAACAATTGGACCTCAAGTTTTCAATTTGTAGACACAACGCATAGCATACGATAGCTTGCGTGATCAATTATGAGTTTTAGTATCAAAATGACAGTAGGCATACCAGAACATAATTTTTCATCTGATATATGCTATGTATCCTTCGAAATAGTACATGCAAATTAATCAAGCGTTCCAACATCATACTGGTTGTTTCAGATATTTGCGGAGTATGGGCACAATTGCTGTCTTGTGTCTTTGTTTAACAAATCTAATTCAAGGCACACGTTACTCAAACCGTAATCTGACTGGCCCCAAATATTTGTGAAAAATTCTGTATATAACATATATTGTTTAAAATTAGAAAATAGTTGGCCGACTTAAAAAAAAAAATTGAAATGGTTGACTTGGAAGAGAAACTCAAATTTTCATATTAGCAAAAATTAGTAATAAGGTACCCATAATAAAATGGGAATACCATGCGGCAATCATTTTTTTTTCCAATTCACCAAACCACCACTCGGTTTATTACCAATTGCGAACCGACCAATACTACAATTTTAATTCAGTTAAATTAAGTAAAACAATTAATATTGAAGTATATTTGTATTGATAATTAAGGAAAATCATAGGCTTATATTCAAATTATCAAAACCAATTAGGCCAACTCATGATACTTTTTCACACCCTTTGTATTATTACTCTATTAGTCATCATTTTTCAAAGAATACGAGCTTAAGGGCGTTTAACGATTAGTAAAATGGCTGATTCAAAATCAAATAAATGTATATTGATTTTGTAAACCTGAGTAACTATAACATAGTTTTATATTTTTAATTTTTAATTTGCTTAAAATTAATGACGATATCATACATGAAACAAAGCTTTATTAGCTTGTTGGATTTAATAGGTTTAATTGCATCAATAATCCATGAAATTAAAAGAAGTAGCCTTGTGGGCAGAGTACATAAATAACGTATGTGGCTAGGAAAGGGTAAAAGTTAGTTCCCAACATTACCGATTACTGGTCTTTACCCCGGGCTATGTGCGGGGTTAGAATTTCAGAACAATAAATATAATTATCAAATAAAATAAAAATAAAAATAAAAATAATTTATTAAAAATAAGTACATTAATATATATATATATATATTTAATCTATACTTTATTCAATTTTAATCTTTAGTTTTATATTTTATTGAAAAAAATAAAATATAATAAATAATGATATTATTTTTTATAATTTTAATTTTATTGCAAAAATAGATTTACATATTATTTTAAAAATATATAAATGAAACTAATTTTTAATTTATGTAAATAAATTCCTTAACATATGCTTACTTTTAATCATTACTTTTTAAAATAAAAACAATGTAAGTTACGAACCCTATTTATACCTTACACAAATGTCCACTTAAAATATTGAAATAATTATCCAAAAATTTCATAAAGAATAGCTTAATGTTAATAAAAATAAAATCAAATAAATATTGTTAAAAGTAATAATTTAAAATAGTGGAAGAAAATTATTTATACAATAAAATATAAAAAAATTTAAATAATAAAAAATTAACAACATCATAAAATATTTAAAATCTAATTTCATGTGGATAAAAAATTATTTTTTTCAAATAATATCAAAATGACACTTAAAAAAAAATCTGAATTATGCATATCCTAAAATGCTGAGATTTTCTATCAAGAAAATAATGAACTATAAAACTTTTTAATATAAAACTCATTCAATTTATTGGGTATGAATTAGAATTATTTACTTGTAATAATTAAGAACAAATATATTTAAATATTGGATTTCGTTAAATTTTATTTATATTTTTTGAGTAATGATAGGAGTAATAATCTACTTAATACATATGGAAGATTATGAATTCAAATCTTGATGAGATTACTTATTCTAACGACAGGTTATGAAAGTAATAAATTTACTTTTACTCATTTAATTTCATTCACTATTTTATAGATTATTGACGCATGCACTATAACCAATTTTTCAAGCTTTTTATTACTCTTTTGATTCTAAGGCTATTAACGGTAAATCCATAAATATGTATAATAATAGAGTAACATATGTATAGTATCATTTGTTCCACCAAAAAAAAAAGAAATAAATATAAAAATAATATTTTTTCATGATAAGAAAATTATAATTTTAAATTTGGTAAAGTTATCTGTTATATAATATGACGTGCAATAATATATGTCTAAAAAAAGTTTAAATTAGAAAAAGATATCGTTATGTGTTTTCTTATAAGTTTATGTTGAATATTTATTTTTTAAATATGAAATAGCTTTCTTATCATTGAGATTAAAAATAAATATAATTTTTTGTAATTTAAAAATTAATTATAATATTTTAACCTAAATTGTTAGAAAAGTAATTTATTAGTTATATCATTTACATATAATTGGGTCTAGAAAATTTAAGTTGTGGGAGCAATGTATATGGATAAATAAATTAAATATATAGCTATTTATTATTTTAAAATAAAATAGTTTTAAATAAAATAATAATTAAATTTAATTTTAATTATTTAGATTGTGATAAAAAGTTACTTTTAATTTGAAGATAAATAGATAAATTTAAATTGATTTAAATTTTTTTGAGCCTAATAATATATTTTCTATTATTAAAAATATTAACTTCAGAAAAGGGTAATAATGAAAAATAATTTTTAATATTATAAGTTTGACTTAATGTAATAAACTATTTTTGGTGAAAGCTAGAAAAAGTAGCAAAATTTTTAATTCAGACATATACAATATCTTAAATTCAAACTTAAGGCACCAAAAACTCTTAAGTATAACATCTCACTTTACCAATAAAAATGTTAAATGTAACACATTTTACTTAATAATTATATATGCTTAAATGCTTACTAAATGTTAACATTCATGGCACACTTATTTTTTATATGTGAAAGAATGTAAAAAAAATTCAACTGAAAAGTAAGATCAATGTAATTTTATTCACGTAATTTTATAAGAAACTGAGTAAAGAAGCCTTTTTTTCCCCTTTAAATGACTTATTTTAAGTTAAATTATTATTTTTCCACATAATTTTATTCAATTTCTACTTATAATTTAAAATTTGTGAATTGGATCTTTATACTTATTTTTATTTTTAATTGGATACTCCATATCATTTTTCTATCATATTTTGTTAGCATGTAGTTAACATACCTAATACTTTTTTGATATTGTTTAAAAGTTATTGATGTAACGGTTTCATACAATTTTTAATTGTATTTAAGTGACAATTATTGTGGAGAAAATTTTAAATTTTTAGTAAGAGCAAAAAATACATTTTATATGAGTAAAGAGGTATAATAAGAGGAAGTAAAAAGGAAAAAATCAAACAAAAATAAAAAGAGAATGGAGAAGCAGCAATTGGATATGGTAGACTATTGTACAAATCGTGATTAATGATAATAATTACAATAATAAATTGATTAAAATAAAGGTATTTATATTATTGAGCCCAAAAAGTAAAAGCCCAAAACATAAACAATTAAAATAAAAAAAATAAAAAGTAATGGGCTAAAAAAAAGGGAAGGCCTAAAACAACAGTTATAATAGATCCACCCACGCCCCTTCTTCTCGCCCCCTACCCCCTCGCTGAACAATAAAATATAAATTAAAATAAAAAATTAAATGAATTAAAAAGGGGAAATAGGGCCGTCAAGTGGCAATCATCATTTATAAAAATAAAGAACCCCTACACAAAAGATATAAGAAATTTTTTAATAGTTTGTTTGAACCATCGCAAGCGAACAGACAGATAGTGAGATTATGAGATACGCATAAACAAAATAAACAAAATAAAAAGTTGAAGGAAGGTATAAATGGGACCTTCACTTATGCAGTTGAAGTGCAAGCAGAAGCAGCAACAACACGAATTTTGGAAGCCTGCAGAGTGCGTAGAAAAGGCGTGTGAGATCAGCTTTATAGTTGGGCAGGACTTCCATACCTACGAGCATGTTCGGGGCTTATTAACATCAGTCAAAGCCTTTGAATAATACTGGCAGTTGGCAGTAAAGCTTAAGGCAGCCAGTTTCTGTATTGCACTTTAGTTCATTCTTCTTTTTCTTTTTAAAGTTACAACTCATTCCTTAAAAATTCAAAATTATTTTACCGGCACTTTATTAGATTAAGATACGGTGACTTTCACTTGTAATTTTACTTATAAAATTAAAATTTTACCATTATCTTAATATAAGATATGGTGACTTTCGAAATTAAATTTTACTTATAATTATATTGAAAATATTATCTTAAATTATTTATAATTAGATGTAGTTACTTTTACATTATATTAAGTATAGTTTTAAAATATAATATTTATCAAATATGTAAAAAAAATTAATTAAAGATTACATAATATTTAATTCAAATAGTATAGCAGTAATTTAAGATAAATTAAATTAAATAATGATATCAATATGTTAAATCTAATTAAAAATAAATAAAAAATTTATGTTTTCTTTTTACACGGTTGTCAAACTAGTTTGATTAAATATTTATTTAATTTTTTTTTTTAGTTTTGCAGCAAAAACCCCAGTTAGTTCAGTAATAAAAATTTCCCCTATCAAAATTAATTGCATTTATTGATGATTTATTTTTTCTTAATTTTTTCTTGATAATTTATTTTTATATACCATTTTTTAATTGATCATGCATGAGGTGTGTCACTTTAATGATTGACAATGAGTATTTCATTGATTAAAAAAATGAGTAATTCATCCATATTAGTTATAATATAAATACAATTAATTTATCATCACTCACGTGTAAAAAATTATTTCAAATTGATAATGAATTCTTTTGACAAAAAAAATTATTTTAATTTAGCAGTTTTAATCCCAAAATTGATATATACATAACTTTTTATATCTTTTTGAACCATTGATGACTTTTTCAGTCACATTTTAAGGAATTTTTTTTATCATTTTTCAAATAATTTGCATCATATTTGTAATAAAACAATAAGCAATAAGAAATAGCTAATTTCATAAAATTTCAGTTACGAACTAAAGCTCGACATTATTGTCAATGTTAAGCATCGACCATTAAAAGGAATGAATTTCAAGTGAATGATTTTGCATTTATCATCCTTTTATAATTCGTTAACATTTAGAAAAATCAGTAATTTTATTTATATCTTCCAACCTAGTCTGAAAACTTCATAGAAAAAATGATATAAAGCAAGGAATTTGATTTGTTTGTTGGAGTGAAAACATCTTTTACAGGAATATAATTATAAATTATTAAAATAAAAAAAATATTTTATAAATTTAAATTTAATTTATTTTTATATTATTATTTTTTTAAAAATTATTAAAAAATTTGTATTGGGGTAACAATTTCTTAATATTTTTACTTTTTTAATGACATATTTTCCTTATATTTATTGATAGTATCAAATATTTTACATAATCGATAGATCAAATTTAAATTTATATTATATATAAAATATAAAGAGTTTGGTGAAACAAATTTACTCTTTTTCCAAAAAGAAATTATTTTCTTTTAATATTACAATTATAGATATATTTTTTTTATAAAATGATAGAGCCAATATATCAATATCCTTCATTTATGCAGAAATAAATATAATCTTTTTACCAAAAATATTATCCCAAAAATAAATGTAGTTACTATGTCCCTTTATGAAATACAATCAAAATTTTCAATTTCTTGAATAGCAATGAATGTAAAAAAATCTATCAGAATTCAATGAAACCACTCACTGGATTGTTTCTAGCAACACAGTTCTGTACCGATGGAGAAAATATATGCATCCGGAGTTTTTTGTTTTTCATTTTAATCACTGTCCCTAAAAGAAGAATACAAATATCAAAGAGAAATCCAGTTACTTTTGGCCTAATAGATGAACACATCTATACCTAAGGTAAAATTAATACGTTTCTTTTATATAAATATATAGGTTTATATTTTGTTTGGGTTCAAAGTTTAATATAAAACATGAATAAGGTTTGAAGAAAGATAAGCCGACTATTTAATTTTCAAGACAAAAAGGTGCTTTCATACAATTTTAAATTTATAAATATTTATAATTCATTTAAAAAACTTATAATTCAATTAAATAGTTGGTGATATTTTCTTGTATTTGTTTTAATTACTGCTAATATTGCAAGTATTTTTATTTAATAATAAATAATTATAAATATTAAATATTTAGTAAATTATATTCATTTACTTTGAAATTTAATTTATTTACACTTATACTTCCTTTATTTTAAAAATATATACTCACTTCTTTTATTCTTTAAAAGTAAAATGTATATACATATTTAAAATAAATGAGAAAGGAAGTGAACTTATGTATAAAGGAATTTTAGTATATGTTTTTGAAAATAAAAAGAATTACACAATAAAAAATGAGTTTAATTTATGTTAAATATTAAATATATATGAAATTTGTGGACAACTAAAATAATTACATAATATATTAAAATTTATTAATAATTGGACATATTTTATATATTTATAGATAGTATAAATAAATGAATAATTATTGAAATTTTTTTTATCCTTTTTCGATTTTTCCATCAACAGAGACATGTTTTCTTCTTTTACGCTGATTAATTCGGTTTACGATTTCATTTTTTTTTTAAACCCCCATGATTACTTTGGAGGGAAATAAAAAGAAAAGAAAAAAATTAAAAATTAGTCAGAAAGAAAAAATATAGAGAAATTTTATTTAAAATTTAATATGAAAAAATAATAATAATCACATTTTTTTCACCTCATTCAAATAAAAAGTTACTTTTATTTTATTTTTTTCTTTCTTATCTTCCGAGCACGTATAAGTACTTTTTTTTCAAAGATTTTATTGCTTCTGGGTCTTGTCAGCAGGAGGAAGACTATTTTGCTGTTAAGTCCTGGATAGAAATTAAAAGGGAAAGAACAGATTATCGTGCCCGGTAAGGTGCACTGCTGACAGCTGTCTTCACTGCCTTACTGAGCACCGTTGGTCCAAATAACTGAGGCTCTATTTTTGTAAGCAAAATTTTAGATTTAAGAGTTTGTTTGGGTATAGATGAAAATAGAGGGAAAACGAATTTAAGATGAAAGGATATGGAGGGAAAAGTAATTAAAGGTGAAAGGATTTTTATTTGATTTATTTGAAAAGGGTGAAAATGGGGGAGGAAGTAAATATGAATGAAATTGATTTTTTTATTTGAAATTGGTTAAAATTGAAGGGGAAAGAAATGGAATTGAGTTAAATTATCATAATATTCTTATTTAATAGAAACGTAAATAATTGGTGATAACAATTTATTTTAAGAAAATTGATTATATATAATTTATTTTATATTTGATGATTTTAGTTAGTAATTGATTATACATAATTTATTTTTATTTTGATGATAAATGAAATAAAAATTTTTAATAAAAAATATAATAAAAATTAAATAATTACACAAAATTATTATTTTTTCCAATATTGTTATTTGATTGTTTGTAGAAGAAGATATATATCATAGTATTTAACTATTTAACACACACACATATATATATTATCATTTCATATGAATAATTTGTTATATATTTTAATTTAATATATATTTTCATTCAATTATATCCTAATTTTTTGGTTAAAAATTAACAATAACATTCATATAGTAATTTCAAATAGAACTTCGATATAAACACATTACGAAAAAAAATGGATAAATTGAGAAATTGTGCATTTACATCGTAGAACACCTGAAGGATAGCAAATGGAAATGAGGATAGGTGTTTTCCTTTTCATCACGATTTCACTCCAAAATGAGGGAGGAACATTTACGCTAGGCCCCACATCTTTTTTCTATTCCCATTTCATTCCCTTGCATTTTCACCCTCCAGTCAAACAGGTGAAATTCATGTCTTTATCCCCATTTTCACCTCATCACTTCCTTTCCTCCCCCTCATTTCACCTATTCCAAACAAAGGCTAAGTCTTTTAAATAGTGAAAATTATTATCCAAAAAGCTTTGTTTTATATTAAGTATAACTTGTTTTGATTCTGAATTAATCATATTCAATATAATTATTGGATATGAAAATTCTCGAATAAAAAAAATTGTTAACTTACAATTTTAAGTGTCATTAAATTTTAATAAGAAGAATTTTAATTTAATTTATTATTAATATCAACCAATTTTATACAATCATCTTCTTATTGTCACACTATTACTTTTTTATTATGTTAATAAAAATATATTGAAGCTTTTTTACTACTCTTAAAATTTTTTATATTAATAATTGATTAAATTTAAGCTTTAATAAAATTTTGTGGACATATATAAAAAAAGATGTTATCATTATAAACTAATACAAAAATATCACAATTACAAAACACTAGCAATAGGAGATACAAGAGGAGAGATACAATTCTTTTAAAATTATAAACTAAAATTTGGTACAGTGCATGAGCGGCAGAATCGGAGAGATACAACTCTTTTCGAAAAAAAGTGATATTCACTTTTTTAAAATTAATTTAATTATATTTATATATTTTTATTATAAAAATATATTTATTTATTTTTTAAATTTATAAAGTGAGTATATACTTAAAATAAAAGTAGATAAATACGAGTGTAAATGAAAATAAAGGCTTGTAAATATTTTTGAAAATAAAAAGAATATGAGTGTAACTTTTTTTAAAAAATTTTATAATAACATTAAACAATAAAATATTTTTCTCATTTTAATATTTTACAAAAATACTAATCAATGAACCCTTTATTTGGCACACTAAAAAATAGAATTTATTTATTTTAATAAAAATAATTTTAATTTATTTTCAAATAAATTCTTTTATTCAGGATAAATTATATAAAATATAGTTTCATTTCATTTTATTCTAAAATAAAATTTTTATTTAAACCTTTATCAAAATTTATGAAATTCATTTCAAATATTTATATTTATAATATTATCCTCAAAAGTGAAAAAGAGAAAATTTAAAAAGACAAAGATGGATATTAATAATTTAAAAATTAAGGATAAAATTATTTAATAAAAATATTATATTTGACATAATAAATTTCTACCAAATCCTATTTAATTTTATGAAATTTTAAAATAATAATATAAATAAAATTTTAAAAATTTCAAATTCAAATATAATTTTTTAATAAAAATTATTTTAAAATAAAATAAATTTTAATATTAAATTGTGCAAAAGAGAAAGTTAAATTTTACTTTATAAATATTTAAAACTTGATAAACACATTTTACCAATAAAACAGTTATAAATATTAAAAATAAAATTTAAATTTTATATATTTATTAAAATAAAATTTATAAATTATTTTATTATTTTATATTTAATAATAATTTTTAATTTATATTTAAAATTTGATTTCAAATCACATTATAATATTGCTGTTTCACCGGAAACGAGAATCGTTGACAAACGTAGGAGTAGAGTGGGCTTGCCGTCCTTCTAACCAGCGAAGTGCTTGGGGCTTCAGACTCAAAAGATGCAGTGCATGGTGAGCAGAAGGGATCAAATCCAGTAGGCACCATCCATCAATGTACTGTGACTGTGACTTGACGTTTACACTGGTTTTATCAGATGTTGAAGAAACACAATCATTTTTTTGTTTGACGTGCGGGTTTGACCCACATCCCCCGTTCACATATCAGTGGGAATCATGAACACAACTCGTACACGTTAAGCTGAGCCTTCGCTTTCAAATCTTGGCCGTTAACGGTGGACGAATTAGGCATAGCAAATTATATCATTTCATTTAACTTATTTATTAAATATAAATATTTTAAAATAAATTTTTTATGAATTATTTATTTAATTTATATAATAATTTTAATTAATAAAATTTATATTATAAAATTATTTATTAAATCTAATTATTTTTTATTTTTATAAAAAATAATTTTAATTATTAATAAAATATTATTTCAATTTTTTATTATTATTTTATTATATTAATAATTATATATTTTTATTATATATCTATTTATAATTACAATATTAATTATTTATTAAATTAAATTTTTAAAAATTGAATATAAATTTTTAAACAAATTGATTTATTAACCAAAATTTAAATATATATATCATATTTGTATCAGATTATCATGTAAAATCAAAAACTTTTAACCCCTTAAGACAAATTACAACCACTACTACCAGATATCGAGCAATTAAACCTAATGATATCAATGTGAATCATATACACACACATATCCCTTGTTCACATATGAGCGTGAATCATAATTTAAAAGTTTTGTGCCTTTCACAACAAGAAAAAAGAGTAACAACGATGACATTTTTAACAATGACAAAAATTCGATCGTCGTTAAAAGTATTTCTAATGACATATTAATCGGTGATATCTAAATGACTTTTAGAGGGAATTGAAAAAAGCGCTACAGGAAAAATAAAGAATTAGCAATGACATTTATCATTGTTAAAAAAGTTAAAAAAATTTGGATGGGAACATTGACTCTTTAGCAACGATACTTTCACCAATGACTTTTGTCGTCGCTGAAGGCCTAACTCAATTTCCAAGGCAGACCTTCAGCGATGACATCTATCATCGGTAAAGGGTTTAACTTTCAGTGATGACACTTATTGTTATTGAAGGCCTATCTCAGAAATAAATGAAGCCTTCAATAATGACAATGTCATCGTTGAAAGTTAGGATTTTTACCGATGACTCTTCAGTGACAACTGAATTTTTTTATCGTCGCTGAAGAGTCTGTCTATATATACTTCGACGCTTCCTCTAAACTCTCATTTGCGCAATTAGGAGGAAGAAACAGTGGACCTAAGGTAAGTTTCTCTTATAAATTTTTTATAATCTAGTATATTTATTTTTAATATATGTTGATGTGTATTAATTTTTTATATTTATAATTTTAATTTGTCAGTTATTGTTAGCATTCATCATTGTTCATAGGGAGTATTTAGAATATATTTGATCAGTAGATTTTTGCCATTGAAGTATGTGAATTAAATTTATTAATATTTTTGTTGTAAAATATTATCTGTGGAATTAATAGTTTGCAATGAATTGATAGAGTTGATAGTATATTTAATTTTATGTGAAACTTTATGTTATTTACCTGTGCATGTTATAAATATTAAATTTGTTTACATAAATTTGTCTTAATATAAAATTTGTAAATATGAATTTTGTTGTTATTATGTATTCCTTAAATTATAACTTTATATTATATAATATATGTGTAGATTATTTAGCTAGACTAATGTAAGATAGAGTTGTTATAATATTTTATCCATAAAATCTAAAATTTATGATGTAATTTAGGAAATTTTAAAACTATTAGTTTTGTTGAAATAATATAACATAGGAAATTAGAATAAGTATGAAAATATAGTTTAGAAAATAAGAGATTATAAAAATATAATCTCTTTCTTAAAATTGAAATTGAAATCTAACAATCCAAAGTATTAAAGTTCACACCACATAATAAGAAAAAATCAATTAAACTTGAGATTAAATGAAAATTAAACTTAACAATCCAAATTATACTATCTATACTACATCGAAAGAAAAGGTTAATTAAACTTGAGGTCACATGAAAATCATCTCTTTCATGGATAAATTAAATTTCTTTTTTACTCTTAAAAATAAAAGAATTTATAAATGAACAATTTTTGAAATTTATTTGTTAAGATTATTTTTTAAAGCTAAACCCTAAACATAATTAAAATAAATATTATTTATATATTTATTTAATTATATTTTATTATTTTCAATGACAATTTGTGTAATTAATTATGGATAAATTAAACTAACTTTTTACTTTTAAAAATAATAAAATTTATAATTGATCAATTTTTAAAATTTATTTGTCAAAATTATTTTTTAAAGTTAGATCTTGAACACAATCAAAATAAATAATATTTATATACTTTTTAAATTATATTTTGTAATTTTTAGTCTAATTTTTTTCTTGGATTAAAAATTAATTTTCAAAATAAAGAATATAATTTCTGAAGATTACGAAACATTGCTTAATTATTTTAGAAAATATATGTTATGTACATAATTCTAATAGCTAAAATTATAATAATATTATATTAATAAATAACTTATGAAATAAATGATGAATGTACAATGAAATATTTTTTAAGGCCAATCTACTAATGCTATAATCTCTTGAATATTAATTTGGTATTATTTATTCTAAAGCTTCTTAGAATTTGCTAAAATTTTAAGGAAAAAATAGAATTATAAAATATTGAAATGTAAAAAAATTATTTTTGTTGTTTAGTGTTAGATAAAAAGAAATATTGATAAACAATAGTTACCTATTTTGTGAGCAGAAACTTACTTTTTTTTAATGTTATAATGATAAATGTTATTATTTAGTTATATTAACTTGTAACGTATTACACTTGTATAAAAATATATGTAATATTTCTTATAAAAAGACTTCCTAACAAAATGACCATACAATAATAGAAATTTGAAGATTTTGAATGTCTGATAATTTACAAGTACTCATAAAATGCATGTCTCTCTAGAAAAGTTGAATTGTACACCTTATAAATATAGTAAAGTAAGTTATACATTTAAATTCGCACAAATTTATTATGAAACATAACAATTGTTGTGGATATTTAAAAAAATTAACAATCCAAGTAATAAAATACTTAAATAACAATTCTAATACTTAAATAATGATACTAATAAAATATTGTATCTTTATTTTTAATTATTACAAACATATTTTTATAATAATTTTAAATAGGACTGCATTTACATTTGCATTATAAGTTTAGACTCGTTCAAGGATTAGTTAATCTCTATACATTAACTAATCATTGAATTATCCTGAAAAGTTAGACAGTTTGAGATATGTTCTGGTGTTGTTATTAATAATTTATTTGACTCTTATTTGATGTTGTGGAACTATCTTAGCATTTTAACTGTTCTTCGGGTATAAACTATATGGATGTATAGTTTACACACTTAGAGAACCATAGGGAGATGCTGCTGAAATTTTTACACGAAACAAATGATGAGTGTGGATAAATTGGAAAAAATCACAACTATAGAAATATCTCGAATGGAATAAGAACCTACCCTTTAGAGTTAGAGTGATATGGTGTATTTAGAGTACATTTTAAATATTAATCACAATCCTTTATTCCACCTCAAGCTATTTTCTTCTTGTTTAGTGATACAATGTCTATAGATAAAAGTTGGATACATCTACCAAATTGCTTGTCAAATTAGTATTAGAATGATGCAGTGGCATTTGTTCAAAAGGCTAAAAGCTTTGTTAATGAAAGAGGTTTAGTGAGATGTCCATGCAAAAAGTGTGTAGATTTATTATTCCAAACATTACTAACATTGGGGGCACATATTATAGATAATGAATTTCATCTATTATACATAAATTGGATACATCATGGTGAAGTAGATGTTTCGACTTTTAGGGAAGCTTGGGGGGCATCTCTAACAATAGAGATAAGTTTGCAAATATTATACATGATTTCATCAGCCCTTATGTACCTAACGGAGTAGTTCACATTGATGTGGGAGGGAGTGAGAATGTACTTGACGGAGACAGTGGAACAAATTATAATAGTTGTGATAACCTATTCAAGTAAGTAAAAACAAAATTGTATCCAGGATACACATCATTTTCAGCCTTGAACTTTCTGGTGAAACTCATACACTTGAAGGTTCTGCATAAGTGGATAAATAAGTCATTTGATACTTTTTTAAGGTTCTTAAAAGAGGCATTTCTGAACAATAATAAATTGCTTGAATCGTACTACAGTGCAAGGAAATAACTCAACAAGTTGGGATTGGTGTATGAATTAATCCATGTGTGCAAACATGATTGCTCACTTTTTTAGAAATAACATCCTTCTAAGGATAATTGTCTAATTTGTGAGGAGAGCCGATGGGTAAATAAAAATAAAAAAAGAAAGAAGGTGCCTCAAAAAGTGGTTCAATATTTTCCATTAACTTCTCAGTTAAAACGTTTGTATAGGTTGAGATATACTGTGAAGAATATGATATGGCATCACACTGGAAAGTCATAAAAGGAAGGGGTAATGCGACATCCCATTAATGGAAAAACCTACTAGAAGTTTGATAAGAGGCATCCTAATTTCTCCGCTAACCTATGAAATGTTAGATTGAGTTTAAGTGCAGATGAATTTAATCTTTTTGGTAATAGGAACCTATCCTACAATGTATGGCTAGTGGTAATAACCACTTATAACTTGTCACCATGGATATACATGAATCAATCTCTTTTCATGTTAACCCTATTAATCCCAAGTCCGCAATCGCCAAGGAAGGATAACGATATCTTCTTACAACCGGTTGTAGAAGAGTTGAGGCATCTTTGGGAGAGGGGAGTTAAAATTCAGGATGCAAATATAAATACGATGTTCAACATGAGGACAACTTTGCTATGGACTATAAATAATTTTTTTGGTTGAAGTAGTCTTTCTGGGTAAAGTGAACAAGGATATAAAGCACGTCCTACATGCAATCTGGATACTCCATTAATTTGAGTTAGAGGAAAAATAGTTTATGTTGATCATCACTGTTAGCTTCTAAGAAGTCACACGTGGAGAAAGAATTTAATGGAAAGTCAGAGAGGAGAGCCCCTCCTCATCCTCTTACCAATAACATTATCATGGATCAATTGGGAAAGGTAGCACAGATACTTCCTAGAAAACATGCTCAATTTGGTGGTGTAAAGCGAAAGAAGGGTGTTGATGAACTTAATTGGAGTAAGAGAAATATATTTTTTTATCTCCCGTATTAACTGACAATAAACTTAAGACATAACATTTATGTGATGCATATTGAGAAGAATGTATATGATAGCATTCTAGGTACATTATTGGATATTGAGCACAAAATAAAAGATACGGACAATGAAAGGCAAGATCTAGCAAACATGAATATAAGGCCCAACTTACATCTATATGAGCAGAAGGGTCAACTTTTCAAGTCACATGCTGTATATACGCTTAACCAGGAAGAACGAAGACGATATTGCCAATATATAAAAAATGTGAAATTTCTAGATGGGTTTCTTGTGAGTTTCTAGAAGAATGTCACAGATCGTGATATTAAGTTGAAGGGGCTGAAATCACATGACTGTCATGTTATTATGCAAAGATTGTTAGGACGAGGAATTGGAGCTTTTTTGCTAAAAGAATTATCATATCCACTTGTTGAGTTATGCAACTTCTTCAATCAAAAATGTGCTAGAACTCTCAACAGGAAGGATATTCTACAAGTCAAATAAGACATTATCATTATTTTATGCAACCTTGAGAGGATATACCCTCCAGCATTTTTTGATATAATGGTTCACTTGGTGATGTATTTGCCAGATGAAGCATTGGAAGGTGGACCCATTCATTTTCAATGGATGTACCTATAAGAGAGATATATAAAAAAGTTGAAGGATTAAATCTAAAATTGTGCTCAACTGGAAGATTCAATTGCAAAAGGGTATATTGTTGATGAGGCACTAACATTTTTCTCCATGTACTTGGAAGAAGTGGAAACTAAATTCAACTAGCTTGATAGAAATCAAGATGTAATACCTAGTCAAACAAGAAGGGCATTGTCAGTGTTCTGATCCTAGTGTTGACCAATAGGGAAGAAGATTATTTCTCACTTCGATAGAAAGGATCAAGATGTTACAATATGGTACATCTTGAATAATTGTATTGAGATTGAAAAGTATATTTAGTAAGTTTCTATGCTCATTTGTGTTTTTCTCCTAAATAACTATAATAGACTAAAATGCCTATATTCTATAGTAAGCACCGACTGGAACTCGAACGAAGTAGTGTTGAAAACATTGACAACTTATAAAAAACTAAATTCCCCTTGTGGTTTTACTCAAAGGTAAGGGTTTGTTCTTCCCAAATGCATTAAACCAATTTCCCAAATATTATTCATTATTCTTATTGATCTAGTGATTAAATTTTTGGAAAAATTGCTATCTTTTGTAGATGTACCATTTACATAGGAACGATTCTCTAGAGGCCACCGAAATGCTACTATAATTAGCATCTGGTCCTAGTTTTACTTTCATGATATACTCTACGTGTATTATGAATGGAGTGCGCTTTGTAATTGAAACTTGGGATGCGAAGCATAAAACACAAAATAGTGGCATTTCTGTTCTGGGTATTGATGGTAACATGTTCTATAGTCTACTGGAAGAAATCATAAAGTTGACTTATTTAAATAAGTGCAGTGTGACTTTATTTAAATGCAAGTGGTATGACACTAATCCTACAAAGAAAAAACTTTACATTGACAAGAATATCACAAGCATCTCCATTAATGGACAATTATATAGAGATGATCCTTACATACTTGCTACCCAAGTAAAACAAGTATTTTACACTGAAGATCTCCTTAATGGACCAAATTGGAGGGTCGTCTATAATTTGGTGCATCGCGAGATATAGGATCTATCCAATGATGGAGGTAGTACATAGGACTTGTTATTTTTGCAAAATAGTAACTCATCCAATTTCAACCTCACAGTTGATCTTGGATATTTCTATCTAGTATATTTAAGTAATCAAAGAAATGGTCTTTCAATCGCTTCACCTTCTAGGAATGTTGGATCTAGCACTTATAGAGAAGACGCTTTCATTGATGATGATGATAGTTTCAAAGATAAAATGATTAAGGATTATATAGAGGAGGGGCCTTTACAATCTCATAACAAAGGAGAAATCAATGACCATGAGTTTGTTAGATTCATCAACACTAATTCAGATTAGGAAAAAAATAAGATATTTGAACTATAACTCGTAATTGTGTGAGCATGATTGTTTAAATAATTTGTATAATTGCAAAAAGTTGTACCCTTTAATCGTTCAATTTGACTATGGATTTTTCATTAACTACTTGTATAATGTGTATTGTTTCAGTCATGGTAAATGTCGAGGCACAACACCACGGAGGTGATGCTAGAGGTGACCCACCATAGCGACCCATCTATATTCCATCACAGTGCGAGACATCAAGTATCTGTTCTTAATTGTGCATACTTGAGATTTATTAAATATCCTATTTATGGTCTTAATATATTTCTTTATCTATTGAAGTGGCAGTTGCGAGAAAGAGGGGTCCGAATAGGTTCCTCAAGTTGCATGAAAAGATAGGTAGGGGTAGGGGGAGATTGGTACCTATACAGTTCGATACAACTAGTACATGGCATGCGATTGGTGAGAATGCTAGCCATCTCTCTTGTGATATTGACAACATGATTTAAGCCCACATGCCACCATGTTATAAGTCATGGCAGACTGTACCTCAGCAAATCCGAGATAGAGTTGTGTAGGAGGTTTGCATAAGTATCTATCTCCTCTATTTGCTAAATTAATCCTTTTGAGATTTACATTTCTAAATATATTACTTACAAATTTGTTAAATATCTTCTAATGCAGTCTCACTTCAAGTTTTAGGGCATCTATGAGGATGATCAAGATAGAGTAATCTCCAATTTGATACAGACTATTATAGACTTGTACAAAGATTGGAAGTACAGGTTGAACAAATATTTTTTAGAGCATGGGGGCGATCGGGACCAGGACTACGATTTAGATCATGCTAGACGTTGTATGCCTCGATCTGTCTCACTGCAGATATAGCAAAGGTGCGTGAACCTTTTTTACAATGACGAGTACAAGGTAAGTATAACATTTTATAGGATTAAATCATTATTTCACATATCTAAATTATAAACATAAAAATTTAATATTATTTTTTTTAATTTATAGGAGTTATCTGGGAGGAATGCAAATAATAAAGCACAGAAAATCATAAATGATCAACATGGGTCAAAGTCTATTGCAGTATATTGTTTTGATAAGGTAAATTAACTTTTTGTTTATTTTTTAAATGTACATTTTGTTAGTTAACTTTTTGTTCATTGTTTATTTATTTTTATCCTTTTTTCCTCTTACAAAAAATGAATAAAGAAATGGAGATATTGGTGAACTGCAATCGGTTCTCGAGAATTTTAGGGACCGACACACATATAGATCGAGGGAGTGGGTGCATCTGATCCCTCAGGGGCAATATGTAAGTTTGTTGAATTTTATATTTTAAATAAAATTTTATGCATATATCTTATAATACTTATTATTGAATATTTTTTAATAATTTAAGGTAAGGATGATTGAGCTAGTAACTCAGCACACATATTCACAGTCTAGTGTATCATCCACTAGCTTGCCTGGGACTCCTATACAGATAAATGAGATTGCCATCGCTGATGAGGTGCTTGGCACTCGTCAAGGGTATAGGAGGGCTATTAGGCATGTGTTGGCTGGTTAGTCCTATCATTTGATGGGCACTTCTAGTGCTGGGGGGAGCTCACAATCCATGTCTCAAGTCGGTGAGTTGCAAGAGCAGTTACAGCAGAGTCGAGACCAGTTTTAGTAGAGCCAGTGGTTGGTTCAGGAGTAGCAACAACAGTAGCTAGATCAGCAATAGTAGCAAATTACTCAACAACATTAGATGTAGTAACAGTTTAGGACTTATCTTACTAAGATCACCTCCATTTTTAGACAGCAAGGTATTATCTTACCGCCACCTCCATTTGTTGCTGTTACACCACTTGGGTCGAGTAGATTTGCAATTGCACCTCCTGCTCAGCCACCTAGTCTTTCTAAGCCATCACTATCATTTTATCGTCTTCGTTGCTAGGATGATAATGATGATGATGATAGTACTGGCACTGATGAGGATGCATCGACATACTTCCACTTCTCCTCCTCGTAGTATTTTATATATATATATATATATATATATATATATATATATATATTTCATATGTACATATTTACATAGATTGTATATATATAATTTATTCATATAAATACTATTTATACAATTGCTTTATGAGTACTCATTCTTTTTATGTTGGATCAAATTATTATACATTATTATTAGTACAATTGATGTATTGTAGTTGTATAATTTACATTAAATTAAATTTAAAAAAGATAAATATAATTCAAATGAATTCAAACAAAGAATATTTTAGATTATATTGTTAAATATAATATATTATTTGAAATACACTTAATTATAATGACAGTTTCAATTTATTTTTTTTTAAAAAAAATTTAAAAAATTTTCAGCGACGATATTGTCGTCGTTATAGATGGTCTTTCAATGATGACAATATTTTCACTGACGACAATGTCACCACTATAGATAAAAATATCGTCATTGAATCTTGAACTTTTAGTGATAAAATTATCGTCATTGAAGCTCAAACTTTGAGCGACAATCAACGATGATATTATATTGTCACTGAAAATTAAATTTCAAAATTTTTTTAATTTTGAAAATTTTTTCTACAATAACATTGTCGTCGTAGAAAGTTGTACTTTTAGCGATGATAAATTATTATTGGTGTTGGTTGTTTTATCTACAAAACTATACTGATGACATTTTCACCGATGACTGAGTGTTCTATACTAACGACAATTGTCGTTGTTAAAGGTCTTTTTTGTTGTAGTGTTTCTTAGGAATTTCTAAAATATAAGTGTATATTTATTAATTTAATCACTTTTATTATTTTATATAAAATTTTTTATTATTTTGAATTATCACTAATTAATTTTTTGTTTTTATTAAAATTAGATTAATATATATCTCAATTTTATAACTTAAATTATTATTAAATAATCCAATAAATTTTAATTTATCTTTTAGATATATTATTTTATTAAGAATGTGATGGGATCTGTTAATGTAAAATTTGTGTAAAACTTGTTATTAAGCCTATAATTGATTGACTTAATTAGAATTTACTAATATGAGGTTAGTTTTCCTCTTCACACATAAAGTTATTGATAGCTTACCCCATCTAAATTATCATGTGTTGTTGAATATGAAGGAGAGAAAGACCTAAATCTCTTGGTAAGCACCTTTATACTAATGATTTCTTTAAAAAATTATTGAAATAAATAAAAAAGTATGTAATTCTAATTATTTTTTTTAGTTTTATATATTTTCATAGTGATTTTAGATTTGATATGAAGATACTATTAAATATTAAAATTTCTTACATATAGTATCGAAACAAATCATATGAAATTTAGAATCGTAATTGAATTACTTATTGTATGAAAATAATTAAGGCTAAAGGAAAGTTTCAGATTCAAGTCTTAGTAAAAATTATTATTGAAAAAGCTTTATTCTATATTAAGTATAATTTGTTGTAATTCTGAATTAATCAGTTTCATAACAATTATTGGATATTAAAAATTCTCAAATAAAAAAATTATTAACTTGTAGTTATAAGTGTCATTAACTCTTAATAAAATAAATTTAAATTTAATTTATTATCAATATAAATTAATTTTACATAATCATTCTCTTATTATTACACTATTACTTCCTTATTATGTTAATAAAAATTTATTAAAATTTCTTTACTGTTCTTAAAATTTTTTATATTAATAATGAATTAAATTTAAACTTTAATAAAATTTGGTAGAAATATAAACTAAAATTACAAAAATATCACAATTACAAAACACTAGCAATAAGGTTTTATATAAATTATGTTCATAATTGTAATGTTGTCGTTGTGCACAATGACGCATTCACAATTTTACAAATGCACTAGCCGAGTTTTCCTATATTTGTAAGCAAGTTTACCGATCATGGTAAAGCTGTAAGCATAATTTAAAGTTGCGGTAGCGCTAATGAAATTATATATAATATTATGACTACGGTCCACATTATGAAACAAAGCTGTAATCAAATGGCCGACAAGGAAGGGAATCCTCCTCAAGGACGTGGTACAGTGCATGAGTGGTACGATAAGAGAGATACAATCCTTTTCCAAAAAAAAAGTGATATTCATTGTTTTAAATTATATATTTTCATTATAAAAAAATATTTATTTATTTTTTAAAATATATAAAGTGAGTATATACTTAAAATAAAAGTAGATAGATATAAGTGTAAATGAAAATAAAGGTTTGTAAATATTTTTGAAAATAAAAAAATATGAGTACAATTATTTTTAAAATTTTTTTACTATAATATTAAATAAATAAAATAATTCTATCATTTGAATGTTTGATGAAAATACTAATAAATGAAGTTAATTTTTTACTTTATAAATATTTAAAACTTGAAAAACACATTTTACCAATAAAAATGTTATAAATATTAAAAATTAAATTTTAAATTATATATTTATTAAAGTTAAATTCATAAATTTATTTTATTATTTTATATTTAATAATATATTTTAATTTATATTTAAAATTTAATTTCAAATCATATTATAATATTAGTGACACATAATATTTTTGTGTCACTGGAAATGACAATCGAGGATCAAGACTTCCATCCTCTATATACATCTGAGGAATGGAAAACCCCGGACAAACCCCGGACAAATAGGCAAATCACGGCTATTATTTTTTATTGATCATCATATGTATAATGTACTAAATTATTTTCTCTTGTCAAAATTAGAATTTGATGTTTTACGATTGATTGACAGTTAGACTCCTTGTGCTTGAATTTTTTCATTTAAACAAAAATAATTAAAAGATAAATAATTTCTTGTTAAATTTTAATATAATTTTTTTATTTAAAACAAAGATAGTTAAAAATTAATTTTTTTGTTGCAATATTAAAAAATTGCATTAATATAGCCAATTAATAGGATGTTACCATAAATGACTCAAATAAATAAGAAAAAAATAAGACTTTATTTACTCATAATTTTATTTTTTTAATCTTAATTCATACATGACTTTTTATGTTACAATTTACATATATATTTTCAAATATTAATATTATTCACTTAAATTATTTTTATTTAAAATTTAATAAAAATTCACATATATTATATGGAATTTTTATTTTTTAAAATTTTGACTCAATTTAATACTTATTTAAAATTAAATTACTAAAAAATTAAGTTATTGAAAACTTATCTTCTACAATTTAATTTATAATTGTAAAATAGAGGTGTAATATCTCAAGTTTAAATTTGAAGTTTTATAATTTTGATACTTGTAGATAAATATTTATTTATTTAGTTAATATTTAATTTTAAATTATTTTTTGTGTTAATGGTTTTAGAACATTGAAAATAATACTAATGATAATATTCAAAATATATTTAGTTTTTGTATGACCATTATTGATGTAAGATTAAATTGAAATAATTTTTAAGGTGTGAGGATTTTTAAAAATAATTTATTGATATTTGATGAATTATTTTTGAGAATTATATGGAAATATAAATATTTGAGTTAATAATTTAAATTAAATCTATTTATGAAAAGATATGTTAATTTCGATAAATCATTTTAACCACAAATTGATAAAATTATAGTAATATTTTAACCATTCAAAATGAAATGAATTGTATGACTTGATAGGTTACGGATTATAATAATATTAGAAATTTATGAGAGTGAGACATTTATGTGAAAATTTTAAATTTAAGGAGAAAAGGAAATTTTATAGAATGGTGTTTATATTGAATAGTTAGTATGCACTTGAATTTATAGATGGAGGGCTGAGATCTTGTAAGAGAATGAGTTTGTAGTGACGTGGAAACATTGTATCCAAGCCCGTAGCCCAATGGTTTAATATTCTTTTTCCCACTTATGTCGGTACCTCTACTGTGCAAACCGACATTCCCCTTATTTTTCCTATATTTTATCGCTTTCTGTACTTTCTTTCTCTCTTCCCGTCAGCCTCCATTCTTAATTGTTTTTTTTTTTTTTTTAATTTTCTATCACCAACTCTCAACTCTCCTCACTTCTGTTTTCGGGGTTTCTCCTCCTCCTTTACCGTCCACCGCTTCTCTTTCTTGTGGAACTGTTTTTGTTACTTTCTCTCGGTTCAGCAACTGCTGTTTCCTCTATCATAGTTCACCGTCTCTTTCTTGGCACTGCCTTTGTCCTCTCGGTTTCAGTTGGGTGCTGCCGTGCGCTACCTTCAGAAAATCGCCTTCTTCGGTGACTTCATTTTAGTGCTGCTGCTTTCCTGATGTCGCGAAGCTAACCGTGGCAGTTGTTGGCTTTCCGTCATTCCCTCTTTTCTCCTTGCTGCTGCGAGTGGCTGTGGAAGAAAGAGAAGCTGCGAACAGTAGGTATGCGGCAGATTGGGAACATCGGTTCTGCATGATTTTCGGCTATCACTTGCCGTCCACGTTATCAGTGCGCTCCCTTACAGCTGCGTCAGGCCTGAGGAGGAGGGGAGTAGTACGAACGACAATATCTTCAGGTATTCTGCATCAATTTCAGGGAAAGTGAGCTCAAAGGGGCTCTTTCCAGTGACGGTGAGTGAATTTAGAGCAAAAAATTTAAATAGTTTTGTGTGTGAAGGTATAGGTCAGAAAAGTCTCTTATGGCAATTTTCAAATATACGGAGCATGTTCTTTATGATACAAAATATTATAATGCTTTTGAAAGTTGAAAACTTTATGCTATAAAAGTTATTTTTATTGATATCAACTTAAATATTCTTGAATGATTTAAAATTGAACTAAAGGAACTGCCTATTTATATGTATTGTATATATGTGCACACATACTCTAAGGAAATTGATAATAATTTAAAGATATCACATTATGAATTATTATGAATTATCAAGTATCATCAATTATATAAATCCAAGCGATTAATATTTGAGGACATGTCTCCACTTTTATGAGTGAATAGTTGAAAGTCATGGAAATTAATGATTTGGAATATTTAAGTGAAATGGAAATGATTGGAAGAAAATAGGTAATATTTATATAATTATAATTTATTTTTATAAATAGTAAAAAAATAATTTGGCGATTGTGTTGAAACAAAGCCAAGGGTAATAGGAACTTAACATGTAATTTTATAAAAAGGTATGAATGTGGTATTCTTGTAAATTGATTGCAATTATTATTACCAACTCAAAGGTTTTGGGTATTCGAATTTAATTCAAAAAAATATATTTGATATAATTTGACATGAGAATGATGTATAAAGAGAGTTTAACTTATTGGTGGTAAGCGAGTATGAATACAAGATCTTATGATTTGAATATGAAATTATGAGAATTTGGGAATATCATTGATAATGCCTTGTATTTATAAATTATCATTATAATTTTAATTAGGGAAAAAGAAAAGGTGAAAACATTTTAATTAAGGAAAAAGAGAAGGTGAAAACAAATTTATCTAAGTTTCAACAGGTGATAAATAATACTGAGTGAGTATGTATCCTACCACTGGTTTTATTTTAATATGAGATGACATAATTGTATTTTTCTTGTTGGTAATATAGATTTCATATTCATTATATGAACTTACTTTCATGATATAAGAGCAATTGGCTGTTAATAAATGATAATTGATCGAAGTGTACAGCAAAAGCATGTTTATGTCATTATTAGCAAGTCTTTTAATTAAAATAGATCCAATATGATTAGGCTTCACTGAGTAATGTTACGATATAACTAGGCTATACTTTGGGAACATTAAATATGGGCTAATTATCAACCAAAGTCACATTTAGGCTTGGTCAATCATCAAAGCCTAGTTATTTCCTTTCTTAAGGTGCTTTTGATTACATATCAAAAAGTGATTTTATTTATGAGATAAAATAAACTAGGCAAATAATAATATCCAACTAATATAATTCAAATCCTTTTAAAAGGAAATATCTTGATGAGATATTAATGTTTTAAGAATAGAATATCTGTCCAAGATATTTATGATATGATTTGATAAATATCAGGCTAAGATTAGAAAACTTGATAGTCATCAATTATGAGATAAAAAGAGTCTTGTGAGATTTTCAATAGTAAAAAAAAATCTTCCAAGTAACTCTATGATGAGATAGAGAGAGAGAGAGAGAGAGAGAGAGAGAGCTATCCCATTCAATTAAATCAGAATATTTGATTGCTCATGTGAATGCGATTGAAATATTGCCTTTTCAAACATCATTCATAATTCATAATAATCTATTTATGCATTAATGACAAGATCTAGTCATGATTGGATCATTTAGACACTATCGATTAGATTGTTCATCAGGAAGCCAAAGTAATGGCATAAATACAAACATTAGTTTTTGCTTCTTTTGCTTAGATTCTTGATGGGTTTCAGAATAAATTTCTATTTTTTTTACGATGCTTTTTGATTCGAAACCCAATAGATAGCAATGCTAAACTAAATAATAATAAAAATTATTTTTAAAAACTTATAATATTAAGTATGATTATAAGTATCACTAAATATTAAATTTAAAATTATACATAAATTAAAGTTTAATTATATGTTATATTATATTGATAAAAATTTAATAAAAATAAATGAATTACAATGATATTGCTCATAAGTTAAATAATTGTAAAAAGAAAGGAAATTACATGGATTATTTAGATAAATAAGTTAAATTTCTTATTCAAATTTGATATAAATGAGTTATACAACAAATTGATTTGAGTAATTATTAAATCCAATCATGCAAGAGTAAAGCCAGGCAATTGACTTGATAGGTGCTCAATAAACTAGTACATTGGATTAGAATGAACTTGCAAACCATTGCTTGATTTTTTGAGAAATTCTTTTACACTTCAACTATATTATGTATTATTAGTCATACGTAATAAATGAAGGACAATTATCAATTTCTATAATTTATAATGCCTTGGAAATTAAAAAAAATAGAGTTTTAATGTGCATGAAACTCATAAAACTAACAAATGTACAATAAAATTGATATTTGTTTTTCATTTATTTTGTATAACTAAGGACAAGTGGTATATGGTGGAGCATAAAAGAATTCCCCTAATTTCTTACTTGAAGTTATCTAAAGGTGGGTAGAAAAATTTGACCTAATCAAACCCATCCAAATTTAACTAAAAAATTTACAACTACTTAGGTTAAGGCAAGTGAAGGCATATGAACGATTTAGGAAAATAAGGTTATTGGTTCCCATTGCTTAGGTTCAAGCATAGGGTTTATATATATAAAAGCCTAACATCAACTTTATTCTTTAAAAGTCTCATCTAGAATTCTTTATCTTTTTCTCTACAAGCTCCATGATGAACTTATATTCCTTTTTTGAAATCACACCTTTTATCATATTAGACCTTAAATGATTCATCCATCTAAATATGTAACTTTTACAACATTTTGTGAATCTACAAATCTTCTAAACCGAGTTCCAATTTCATTCACCATTTCACCATGCATCTTCATGTTTCCTATCTATTGTATCTTCATTTACCATTAACAACCCTATCTTGACCTTTCTCTTTGGATCATCATCACCCCTAAAGGTAGTTCTATAAAAAAATATGCTACATCTTCAACACTATAGGTGAATATTATCTACATCATTGCTTGCTTTGACATATTATTAACTTGTTGATTTTTAAGTTGTAGGGTTAAGGTTTTTGTTCCTTTTAATCTATGTAAGAGCATTTTTTTAAATTTCCAAATCTACCTTTGCTTTCACATTTTATATAATTATAATATTTTAAATCATTATTTTCTAAATCTAGTTTCTTTGTTAATATGGAGTTTCTAGGCGTACCTTACAAGAATTATTTATGAAATTTTCCTTTGATCTTAGCTTTTAATTGCAACATGATCAGAAGGAAATAAAATAAAATGAATTAATATTATTGACATAATAATTTATAAATACGTATCATTTGAAGCATAAGCTTTCACATTAAGTGCTGGGGAATCTCTCCTTCAACAATCTTTTGGTTTTTGTGCAGTAAGTATCATTGATAAAATAGAAAACCTAGGACTTAGGAGATATGAAATATAGGCCTTTTTATATATTACTCAATCCTGATTCTTGATCTTATCTATTATAAGATCCAAACCTATTTACCAATATTAAGCCAAGTATCTATTTGCTCATACAAAATTGTCACACATAGGGCCTAATTAACAATAATTCTTTTATTAATAAATTATGTATAATCTATAGAAATATTAATAATCTCCTACTTGGAAATACATCATTCATTAACTATGGCCACTAAAGGATCAATGTTAATATAAAAAATGGTATTTTTACACCCATTGGTCTAGTGAGATTATAGGTATCTAATAACATAAATATTATATCTAAAGGGATATTAGCATCACAATATACCAGACACCCACACCTTAATGACCAATACTATCAATAAGTGCATAATAAGATTCACACAATTTTGTGTGATTACATGTAAATTTACACATAATAGGTCCTAACATCCACCTAAAATGCCTAACAAATATGAGCACAATAATGAGAAAGGATCTAAATGTCTCTATAAATATATCATAATCAAAATGTGTACAAATATGATAACATAACACAATTTTATTCATAAATCACAAATGACGTCATATAAATTAATTCCTACTAACACAAAACATTAAAGGCCTTTACATAGACCCATATGGTTTACATGTTCAATAAAAGTACTTATTGCTAAGCCTTTGGTTAGTGGATTAGTCGGCAAATGGTCAAGGGATATTTTATATCAAAATGCTCTAAACAAGTGGAACCTTTTTCATTAACAAAGAAGTTTACAGTAGTAGAATTATTGTGAAAAATGGTCAAGGACCTAATAATACTTTTAACAAATGGAACTCTAAGAGATAATTCTTTAACCATATAGCTTAACGAGAAGCTTTATAACAAGTGACATACTTTACTTCCATGGTGGAGGTAATAATAATTGACTGCTTGTTGCTTTTCCATGACATAACATCTCCAGCCATTATAAAAATATACCCACATGTAGACTTTGAATCATCTAAACACCTGACATAGTTTGAGTTTGAGTAACCTATAATGCCAAGATCTCTCGATCTTTTATAGGTTAGCATGAAGTCTTTTGTATCCTGAAGGTACCTCAAAACTCTTTTTGTAAGAATCTGGTGTCTATGACCCAAATTACTCAAGTATCTCCTAAGAACACCTACAGCAAATGCAATATTAGGTCTATACATACCAGAGCATACATTAGGCTACTCACAATTAATGCATATAGGAGCTTTTCCATCTTTTCTTCCTTTTCATTAGTAAGGACATTAGGCACTTGTGAACACTTCACCCCTTTGAATGGGTGAAGCAACTTAAGAATAAGCAAACATATTGAATCTTTTCACAATCTTCTCAATGTACGACCTTTGAGATAAGCCAAGAATATCTTGCAACCTATCATGAAGTATCTCAATGCTTAGAATAAAAAAGGCATTTCCAAAGTCTTTCACATCAAAATGATGTGATAACAATCACTTTGCCTTTGTTGGTAAACTTAAATCATTGCTTGTTAGGAGAATGTCACCAATATATAGGATTAGAATCACAAATTTGCCAGTATTTCTCATCATATAAATATACTGGCCTGCATTATTCTCCTTAAATCCTAGAGAGATAACTATTTTATGAAACTTAAGATGCCATTGTTGAATAGCTTGCTTTAAATCATATATGAATTTCTTTAACCTACACACTAAGTTTTTTTTTACCTTTCTTTTAGAATTCATCTAGTTACTGCATGTACATAGTTTTAGATAAATCACTATTTAAGAATGTTGTTTTCACATCCATTTGGTGTAGCTCCAGATCAAAATGAGCAATAAAAGCCATAACAATTTTAAAAGAGTCCTTTGTTGATGCTAGTAAGAAAATCTCCTTATAATCCATATCCTCCTCTTGAGTATAGTCTTTAGCTATAAGTTTGGCTTTATATCTCTCAATCTATCCATTAGCATTATGCTTATCTTAAAAACCCATCTATATCTTACCAGCTTGCAATTTGGAAGCAATTCTACAAGATCTCACACTTAGTTTTTATTCATTGAAGTTAATTCATCCTTAATTATAGTAGTCCATTAAAGAGAATCTAAATTGGACACTGCCTAAAAGAATTAAATAAGATCAGTATCTTAGACCGTACTCATGCTTCTATAAATGCATGATATAATCATTTGATATCATTAGTTTACATTGTCTAAGTAACCTCCTCAACTAAACCTTAGTATTAGAATCTTTATTTTCTTTAAAATGCTATATCAAACCATGTTAGGGAAGACCAAAAGATGAAAAATTAGCAGATTGAGACATTAAGGAAATGACTACCTTTTCTTTTCTAAAGTTTGTAATCTACAGTGTCTAACTCTTAGTGTCCAAACTCATTTTCAAAATAAATTACTTTGTCAGATTGGATAATTTACGCAGTTTGAGTTGGACAATAGCACTTGCTAGCTCTGAAACTAACATAATAGCTAATAAAGAATCTAAATATAGTTTTGGATTCAAGTTCCTAGTAGTAGGAATATATGGCTTTAACTCTACTCTACATCTTCAAAGACTAAGATGATTCAATATTGGTTTCTTATCATTCAACAATTCAAATAAAGTCAAAGGCATAAACTTACTTGGTACCTAATTTAGTATGTAGCTTGCAACTTTCAATACTTCTCCTTATAAGAAATCTGGAAGCATAGAATGGGAAAATATACACCTAACCATGTCAAGAAATATCATATTTCTCCTTTTAGCTATTTCAGTCTATTCTAGTGTGCTAGGCATAAGGTAGCTTGTCTCAATGCCACACTTTTATAGATACCCAACAAACAAACTTGGCTTCCACCATGTTTCATCATATATGCCATAGTAGTTTCTTCCTTGATCAAAATTAACACACTTGATTTTCTTGTTGTACTTAAGCTCGATTGCTACCTTGAATATATTAAATGACTCTAATTTTTCCATAAGCAACTCTTTCCAACTGAAACACAAATAATCATCAATAAAAGTGATGAAATATTTCTTTCTTCCTATGGTTACAAGTGTGATGGGACCGCAAATATTGGTATGAATAAGTTCCAACACCTGTTATCTTTTGACTCTTTCCTTTTTTGGCCTTGGTAGTAAGCTTTCCTTTAATACAGTCCATATAGGTTTCTAGATCAGAGAAGTCCATATTGCGTAGTGCACCTTCTTTGATTAACATTTAAATTCAATCTCTAAAAATGTGATCGAGATGCTTGTGCCACAGCATCAAGAAGTTTTTTTCAATTTTCTTTATTTTCTTCCCTGTGATGATATTAATAATGTTAAAGGAATTCAGATCTAGATTTATCTTATACAGTTAGTTTACTAGTTCACCAGTGCCTACAATGGTCAAGCTTTGGTGTAAATTCAACTTCTTGCTTCCAAATTTGTAAGAATACCCTTGGAGATCTAATGTTACAACTGATGTCAAGTTCCCTCTCATGGAAGGTACAAAGACTATATATTTGAGTACTAACTCATGTCCAGTAGATAACCATAAATACACATCCCTAATAAGCTCTACTCCTATTTTCTCATCATTTCCCACTTTGATTATCAATTTGCTATTATCTAGTTTTCTCATATTCTCAAAGATTAGGATGAATTGGTGATGTGAATCATGGAACTGGTATTAAGCCACTAGGTGTCTGATGGCATATCCATTAGATTGGATTTGAAACAAACATTAGCCCAATCTTTTCTCATTATCCCATTTAGTATCTTTTCAGAATTTTGTTGCATAGCAACTAAGGAATAACACATTAAACATCAACGCATATATAATGTAATTATGTTAATGTTTTCTTCACAACATTTAAATACACAACCACACACAGTATCATGTTAAAAAATCAAATGCCGAAGGGTATTTTAGAATTTATAACATAATACAAGAATAAAATGTCATGCCCCTAAAACATCAACACTAAAGGGCATTTAAATATTTTAGATACACAACACCTAATTTTATAATTACAATATAACATATGAATTGTATTAACAACATAATGTTGAATGGCATTTATATCATTAACATAGCCTCTCCCTTTCAAACAATAAATTTATGTAGTTGGCCTTATAAAAGGTGAGTATGCAATCACACAAATTTTTCATGGCATAATGTAAGTTATTCATAATTTCCTTTTGATGAGATAATACTCCAAAAAATATTACTATATGTAAACAATTGCCAAAAAATTTATAAAAATTCTAGGTAGTGGATAATATGATGAAGAACATTGAGAAAAAATTTTGGCTAGAAATAAGCTTGTTTGAATATTTAAATAAAATGAGAAAAATTAATCAAAATTATTTTTATTCCACAAAATTCTAGAAAAATGCCTATTAGGAAGTGCTCGAAGAGTAGAGCACATTAGTGTGTTCATTGCCACCATTCGCCGATGATAGAATGGCGGATGGTCCCTATGTGCTGGCCATGTGTGTGAGCACACTGTCCATCATCTTCCAACTAGAAAATTTATTTTGCGGATCTATTTCTTGACCCAAATTGCACTTGACAGTTTTGTCCAAGTTTTATGTGATTCTCGAAGTTATTCTTACCTATAACCCATTATATAACCTCCCATAATCCATTCCTATCAGTTTCTTAGCCAAAACTACTTGAAAAATACAATTTCAAATTATCAAAAAAATTTGATTTTTAAGCCATTCAGGTTTCAATCTTTCAACATCTCACGTGTGAAAATTCCTTTTGAAAGCCTAATTTTAGGCTACCTATTATCCCCTCTCATTTTCTTTCAATTTTTAGCAGTTTAACAATGGAGGCTTGGCTATGGTACTATTCACACTAGGTTTCTCCCTTTTTTTCACAATTTTTACCAACTTTAATGGTTCTGTATTAATTTTCTACAAAGATTTAATTTTTAAGATCACTATAGCAGTATCCATATACCATATAATTTTAAATATCATTCCTATAGAACCACACAAACACACATCCATCGCAAAAATATACAATATAATAGAAAATTTCTAAACAATTAATGACTTCCGAAATTAACTACAATTAAAAGCTAAAATCAGGTTTTGATACTAACTATAAGAAATACTTATGAAATTTACCTTTAATCTTAGCTTTTAATCGTAGCATAATCAAAAGGAAATAAAGCATATTAAATTAATATTATTGACATAGTAATTTGTAAATACCTGTCATTTGAAGCACAAGTTTTCACATTAATATGTTTGGGAATCCTTTCCTCAACAATCTCTCAATCTTTATGTAGTAGGTGTCATCAATGGAATACAAAACTTAGCAGATATGAAGCAAAGACCCCTTTATATATTACTCAGTATGAGTTTTGGATCTTATCCATTATAGGATCCAAGCTAGTTCACTAGTGTTAGGTTAGGTACCTGTTTGTTCATATAAAATTATCACACAAAAGGCCTAATTAACAATAATTCTTTTATTAATAAATTATGTATAGTCTATAGAAATATTAAAACACCTTTATATAATTAATGCATATTCATTCAATTTTTTTCTAATATTATTAACCTAATAAATTTCTAGAGAAAATACTTAGCCTTCAACTTAATTCATTTTCTTTTTCTTTAATTTATTAATTTTTGATATTTTCATTTTCTAGCTTGATCTAGTTAGTTAGAAAGGTTTTGAAGAAAATACAAGCTAGATTATAGTTTAGAAACTACTTGTTGAAAGTATGGAGTCACTATGACAAGTATGATCTTTGGATTTTAAAGAATATTTTGAATTAAATGGTGATATTTTCACTCCTAAATTCATAGGTCACTATTTTTATTTTTTGTAAAAGTTTTGATAAATTTTCTTTAATTTCATTTTTTTTATCTTTTCAACATTCTTGTGAATTTTCAAATCAAAGGCTATAGCCTATGTTTTGTTATATGTTATCTATTATATGTTGTAATGTAAAGCTGAGCCATGCTTCTTGCATTTGCATTAACCTTTTCATTTTAAGTTAATATTTTTAGAAACTTCAATCATTTATGTAGTTTGAGCCCCCAATTTTCAAAGGCTAAGGTGTTGCCATTTTGTTCACTTATTGTTATTGATGCATATACTTTTTTTTGTTACAAATGATATGTTTCTTAGTGTATTTGGATTGGACTTCAACCATTGTTAAAAACTTAATAATGACTTAATTTCTTTTTGATGTAAATCATTATTCAATGGCTTTTTAGTTTCTAAATGTTTGAAATTATTATATGATCTTGGGATATTTGTTATAATTTATAAAAAAGAAGCAAATCTATTCTAAAGTTTTAATTTTAATTTTGTACTTTGCCTAAAAAAAGAAAAATTTTTGCAAAATATATATGTTCTTGAGCCATTTCCATCATTTTTTTTCTAGCATTATTTTAGAAGGCCTTGGCTACATGTGTCATTATTAATGAGTAGTCTTTTAGAATTATGGAGTGATATAGCTTTAAATATTTGTGTAATAAGTTACAAGTCCAATTTTTATCCTCTTATGTCATACTATTGCTAGAGATTGTTACCAATTATATCTAGATGAAAGGATAAAAACTAAAGAAATATTTAACAATAAATTATGCTAAGGTGTGCCTCACCTTTGACTATTGGACTTTTGTTTAAAATTTGAATTATATGACACTTATAGAACATTTTGTTGATAATGGATGGAAGCTTAAAAAATGGATTCTTAATTTCTATTTTGCTTCCAATTAAAAAAGGGGAAACTATAGTAAACACTTAAAATGTATCTTAAACAATGGGGAATTATGGAGGTATTAATTGTCATAGTTAATAATGCTTCTAACAATAATTTCAGAATTGCTTACTTGAAAAAGAAAAAAAGAATTAAGACTCCTAATGAACTAGTGTTGGATCGTGATTATATGTATTTTAGGTGTTATGCTCACATAGTAAATTTGGTTGTTAATGAGGTTTTAAAAGAACTACATTCATCCATTGCCCCAATTTGCAATACAATTAGATATTTGAGGCTATCTCTAACTAGGCTTGCTAAATTTAAAAGGTCTATTTTGCAAGCTAAAATTGCACATAAAAAACTTGTTTCCCTTGATGGACTAACTTATTTGAATTCAACATATTTTATATTGCAATTTATGTTAAAGTTGCAAGGAATCCTTTAAGAGGATAGAATATGATGAATTAATTTATCTTGAATACTTTGATTATAAGACAAAGGGTCCTCTTTTTTTTTTTGGATGATTGGGTCAAAGCTAAGGTGTTTACAAAATTCCTTAAAGTGTTTCATGATATGACCTTAGATTTACCCGACTCACTATATGTTACCTCCAAAAATATTTTTTTCTTAACAATCTTTAATATAATTTAAATTTGTTAAATGGTCTCAAGTGATAACTTTGTTTTGAGTGGCATGTCTAATGTGTATCACAACACCTTAAAATTAATTTGAATTCACAAAATAGTAATAAGGGTGAAGCAAGTTAATCCTCATTAAGATTAGACTTCAACTTACTTCTAATTTGATTATAAATTAAGGAGGATTTTTGTATGCAAAAAAAAAAATAGAATTAAAGAGCATGAAATCATAATTATATAAATTGAAAATAAAAAATAAAAAATAGGATTACTCATAATAAGAAAAATTTTGGTTCAAAAGATTTTACATCAATATATTGGTTTATTATTGACTACAAAACATAGGTGATAGTTAATTAATTATTCAAGTGAAGAAAATAACCTAGATTAAAAAATTAAAATCAATTAATGGAACCCAATCATTATTAAGACCCAATTAAAGCCAATTGAAATCAAAATAGAATAAAAATAAGATAAATTCAATCAAAACATACTAAATAACCCAGTAAGCATGCAAATTACAAAGTCTATAATTTAATCCATCTACCATACAATAGCTAATTAAATCAATTCACAAATACAAAAAATAACCTAATCAACCACTTTGAAGTTTAACCATATAGGCAATCAATTAAAATGCCTTTTTTTAGAAAACTATCTATGTGGTTATCAATAAAAGAAATAGATGAATAAAGATAATTAATTAAACATAAAATATGAAGAACAAGGTCACAAAAATGTACCAAATTTCTTGAACTAGAAAAAGAGAGTTTACCCACTCATGGCTTGAAAGTTCAAAACATCAAAAGAATAAAACTTTGAATTGTTGAAACTAGAATTACTCTTTAAAATTACATTTTTACCTTTATAAATCCTCTTAATTTAGTTCAACTAGGTTACAAACACTTAGGTTTAACTCTTAGGCAATAATGGACTAAACTTTTCATAATTTAGAGGCTTTTAACCCAAGTTATGATCTAAACACTAAAATAGGTCTAATGCTATTTGATTTTCCTCACTCTAGTTAGGGTTAGTTTTCTAACTTCAAAATGACATCAATTTGGCACTAAAATCTTAGTAACATGTTGCTTTGGGTCTTAGCTAACTTAGGGCAATAGAATTTTACACTTTAGGTTCCACGAACTTAAGTCGTGAGCTAAACAATGAGGAAAGGTCAGGTTTTCCATCCCAGGATAGCTCTACTAGCTTACCTTTAAGGTCAAATTTAGCCCACTTACTATCCAAATGGGATCTTTCATAAAACACCAAAGTTGTAAAGAATTTTTTTAGCTTCCATTCATATAAAGATTGACTTGAATAGAGTCCAGAGCTCAAATTATAAGCAAAAATCTAAAATAGTATCAAATCCCTATAATTAGTCCTTGTTTTCTTTTTAACCCAGAATTCATAATGTATTCCAAAATAAGCCTAAACCTATTACTATAAGCACAATTACACCCTATGAGACATAAATATAGGAAAAAAATATAAAATAGTATGTAATGGCTACAAAAATAAAGAAAAAAATATGGTAAGTATTAAGTGAAATTAAAGAACACTAATCTATTGCTTTTTACTACCAATGTCTTATACCCTAGTACAAAATTACTTATAAAAACTACTCTTTAATTAACATTTATGATCTTGTAACTTCATTTGATAAGACATCTAAATCAAGGCAAATTTACAAAGGCTATATGTATATTACTGCAACTCATATAAGTCAAAAAATGCTTCATTTGAAGTGGGTCAAACCTTTCAAGTGGAGGAAGGCAACGTTTAAGAGGACAAAAAATCTCATAAAACTAGAACTAACTTTCAAGCCATATTTAAAGGCAAGAGATACCATTAAAGCTAAGAGTGAAGTAGAAAGGTATTTAGCTAAACCATAAGTTGATGGAAAGAAGTCCTTTATTGTTTTAGATTGGTAGAAGTCTAATGTCTCTAAGTTTCTTGTTCTCTTTTGTATTACAAGACATTACTATAGAATTGCATTTCTACATCAGTCGATAGATGTTAGCCATAGGTTAAACTGAGTCTATGAAAGTGTGATAGCATTTTTTAAATTATTAGGATAAGTAAGACAAATATTTTAAAATAAACTAATGTCTATAGTCAATTGGTGTTATTTTTTGAATTTAAATGAGAACTTAAGATGATGGTTAAATTATGAAACTAACATCTAAAAGGCATTCAAATGAACACACAGGAAAAAGAAAACATTTAAGCATTGGTTTTGTTATTAACTAATGTGTAAAAAACATTTATAAAGTTTTCCTTAGGCAATGCAATTGACACTTAATTATACTAAAGAAAGCTTAAGACTTTAATTTATTTTTAATAATTGATCTCTATAGTTTAGTTTATTGACTATATATTTCATATTCACTTTCTATTCGAGAACATCTCGGTAATGTCTTAGTCTTTATTGTCTAACTCTAGCATGTATTTGAGGAGGAGGAGGAAAATAGCTCCTCTCCAACTCATTTATCACCTTTAGAGATGTTATAAAATTTGATTATTGTTACTTTATCCTTTATAATCTCTAAATGTGTCAAGTAATAAAGGCAAACATATTGCTTAGAATCATAATTTATCAATATCGAAATTTAATGGAAGTTACTAGTGATTTTTGGGTGATGGCTATGAGAACTAACATCAAGTTTAACAATAATAATGGAAGACCACAATCTTCCTTTTTTTTTCTTGTGTAATATTAATATAAGTTTGCATCTATTAATGTAACAATATATAAAATAAATAAAATTATAAAATAAATTTTTATATCAATGTCTTCTTTATCATATTCTTGTATATTCACGTTCAATATGTTGATATTCATATCATTGTAAGAAAAATATAGAAAAAATATACATAACTTATCATGAATTTATGGTATTTAATAAAATTGAAGAAATAATATTTGTCAAATTTGAAATTAATCTTCTTTTTCTTCAAACTTGTGAAAATTAATATCTTTTGAAATAACTTGTTTATACAATTTTTAGGATTTTTTGTACATATTTTGTCTCTTGAGTAGTTTGTAGAATGATTAGTTTGTTTTTCAATAATCCAAGTAATTTTCTAAAACTGACTGTGATATTTAAATTTATTAAAAATATATGGGAGAAATGACATCAACTTTTTACAATCACTTGATGCTATGCCTATTTCATATAACCATAGTCCAAAAGACATATTAGTTATTGCTAAATAATCAACATATATTATTGTTCTCCTTCCTATAAATTTTCACCTTTACTCCATTTGTTATCTAAGTTTTTTTGCCAATATAGTTTTTCTTTTATTGCTTTTTTTTATTTAGATTCTCTTTCACTCTATGTTTTATTCATGCTTTCATTTCTTTTATTTATGTTATGATGCAAGTTACTACTCCTGTGTTGTCATCCTTTTTTGTCCTTAAATAGAAAAAGATGACCTAATCTTTTTTTCTATTTCTAGGAGGTTTCATTGATATTAACCATAAGGTGGTTTCCATAGATATCAAAAGCTAAAACGGTTGGTTGATATTTGCCATAAGTTAGTTAACATAGTTATCAAGAACTATTTTGAGGATATCATGAAAATAGCTACCATCACTTTGCTAAGGTAATTACACTAAGTTTTGTAACATGAGAAAGAATTAATGCTATAAATAATCTCAGTAAAATGATTCAGATGGGATTCATAATTGTATTTGATATCATCATAACTTAATCTATTAATGAACAAAACCTACTTAAACATTACATTTCTTTGAAGTTGTTAGAAAAATGTCAGGATGAAGAAGTTGTAAAAAAAATGAAAAATATAAATAATGCTAGTTTCTTAAAAGCAACAATGCTGGTGAAAATTAGATTCCAATGTCACAATGGTTTTCTATCATAATGGACATCTAAATCTAATGTAATAGTTAGCTAACATATAATAAATATTTATTAATATAAATAATGATATTTATGAAGTGCATTGTATTAAGGGATAAAAAGATAAATCATAAATATTAAGATTTATAAAGTAATGTGTATTGTAAAATCGACAAAAGTTCTGAAGTTTTAAGGTATATCAACAATTAAACTTTATAAAAGTAAAGCATATGTAATATGTCTATTTCAATTAACAATCAACATCTAAATCTTTACATGATGACTATAAATTTCATTCCTAGTCTTCATATGAAATATCAAGGCAATACTTTATTAATGATATGCAAATTAATGAGAAATTATAGTAGGTAAAAGTAGTATGACCATTCTTATAGTAGAAGGCTTGACCTCTTGAATTCATTGCAAGATTAGTTATATTGTTTCGTCTCATTATAATTATTTTCCAATTGCAATCATCACATTCCATTTTAAGAAGCACAATTAGGGACAAAACACAAAGATGTGTTATGAAGTCATGATAAATTATTATGAGAAGAAGCAACATCTTCATTTTTGCATTAATATAAGAGTCCAATGCATGAATAGTAATATTATTTTTTCTCACTATAATTTAAGTAATACTTTTTTAAATAAATATGCATGGTTTATAGTTTCTCATTTGTTAGATCATTCTTTCATTTCTTATTACTAATAAAACCTTGTTCATTGTAAACTATAGTTTCTCATTTATTATATTGTTTAATTTGTTGCTATTTGTATATGTTTAATTATCTAAGAGAAACATAGTCATGTTAAAAAAATCATAATGTTATTAATTTGTAAAATTATAAATTTTTGCTTTAAAAATAATGGAAAAATGTTTATGGTTTATAATGTTAGTTTTTATATAATAATCGACATTTAAATTATAAACACTAAAAAAATAAGATGTCCTTAGATGAAAATAAGGAGAGTGAAGTCATGGTGTTATTTATGAATTTTATCACAAAGCCAAAAGTGATTTTCTTCCTAAAGAGGTATGATCTCCATCCAATCTTAAGATGATTTTTTTTTCAATTTTGCATTTAAGCTCACTCATTATTTTATAGAATTGAACTTTCTTTAACTTGTAGCTAAGTATGTAAGGTTTAGCACTTCCTAAAAAAGTGTAGAGTATAAATGTAAAGATTTATTCTATATTTTGTATTTATCCTTGCAATTCAGTTTCTAATTTTATAATTAATCATATTTTGTTATCTTTCACTTTGATGTAACTTTTACAACATTGTGCAGTTAAGAAACTTGATTTCCTACATAAAATTTAAAAGAATATTGCTCACATTTGTAGGTATTGAATTCAAAAGTTCATTTTTAATAAGTGCTAACCTCATATATTGAGTAACAAGTATCTACAGTGAAACATCTATTTCTAACTGAGGTAACTCTTCACCATTTTCAATTTTTTTTTACTTAAAATTGAAATCATGATGGAGATGTTGGTTTGGGTAGGGTGTAGGAAATATAAGGAATAGGGATGTTCATGACAAACTAAGAGGTATTTTTTCTTTCACTATGATAAACCTTTTGTTTATAATTGTTTCAATACTTAAATTTTTCTATGCATACTTTATCCCTTGCAATTTGAAAATGCTTTGAACTCATGTCATTCAGTAATACAAATCAATAAGTATTCCTTAATTCCATTTATAAAATTGTATTATAACTTTGGACTATTTTGTTTTTGGTGGTTATGGTTGTATTTTAGGTTAGAAGTAGTATAGTAGGAAATTATTTAAGATGTTGTATAAAATCAAAAAAAAGTTCAAGGAAAGGATTTCTTTTACTTTTTTGTGGGGGAGAGTAATACAATGTTGGATATCTGAATCACCAACATGGTATATATGACATTCCATATTAGTTATTAAAATAATCTGACATTATACTTTAATTTTCAACAACAATAAATGCAACTAATTACCAAGTTTTGTGTTCCACAAGAATTGATGATGGATTACTTGTAATGGGAACCAACATAATATTTGTTTTACATGATAGTTATGTAATTGATATTATAAAATATTTACAATGGCACTTGATAACACAACAATATGAAATCAACATTGAATCCATTAAATGGGCAACATCAAATACCTTCTTCGTAGTATGAGAGATGTGCTTGTTGTTTCAATTTCCACTTTTGTTTCATAATTTACCTCCTTTATTAGGATAGAGTATTAGATTTGTTTAGATCATCACTCTCACTTAAAATGGTTGAATCTTTGATTTGTGGGCAAAATTAATTGAAACCTACATTATTTCTTAAAGAGGAAGCTAATTTTACAGATGAGGTGAAGAACTATGAGAATAGTAAGGAAGCAAAAATCTAATGGATTAGATATGGTAAGGTCACAAGAATAATGACAACCTGTTAACTAATAATTCTTGATTGCATTTTTTTTATATTCTAATTGTATTCAAATAACAACTATTTTGTAAATTGTTTTTAAGTTCTAATTTTTTTGTTGTCCTGTTGCTTTTTAGGATATCTTAAAAGTTGATAGCTAGAATTCCGAATCCAATTAAAGGACATTGAGCTTAATGATAATTGTCTGTTAGCCATATTTATTTATTTATATATTTATTTTTTTGGCAATTATAGGTTGTAAGTATGGTGGTATAGGTTATTAATATCTGATAAACGCCTCTATTTTATTAACGAGGCACATGAAAGTTTTCTTCTAAGTAAAAGCTAACAAAAACAATGCTTCTGATACAATTTATTGTTGAAGGTGCATGAAATTTTTGTGGCACCTTAGTTCGATGGTAACTATATGAATGTAATTGTCAAAGGAGAGGATGATGAAGCTTTCAAAACTTATAGTAGGAAAGTAGCACATAGTGAATAATGCCCTTTAATTGACATATTGTTAATGCAATATTAGCCAATGCTGTTTTTTTTTTAATTAGATTGCAACTTGTCATTACGAGATTTTTTTTTTGTTGCTATTTTCTCCAATTAATGTATGCTATTGCATGGTTCGTAATGCTAATTTAGGATTTTAATTTATGATATCATAGGTTTTATAACGCCAGTTTGAACTATTTGATGTTAGTTTTATTATAGAAGCCAAATTATTAAATTGGACTTTCAGCAAAAATAAATAAATAAATAACCCCAATAAATTAAATCTGAATATATCCAAATTAACCTGTTTGAAATCATATTTATCCCAAAGTAATCTTAAATTTCAAAATTTTATTTTGGCCAGTTGGTATTGAGTTCACTCTAGTTACTTGAGTCATTTCAATTGAGGATAATATTTCTTTCAACCTGATCAAACTCGACCTGAGCCCATTCCTAAATAAATATATAATAATAAATAAATAAATTTTAATCATGTTGAATCATGAGTTGAAAAAGAAGAAACCTTATTCGGCTTACTTAGTTAAACAATATAAATACATTGTAAATCAAACTAATTTGAACAACCATCAAATTAATTCAGGTTGAAATAGTTGAATTCCCACGCTCAGCTGTCACTTCTAAATCATATGTACTTGGTCAAACGAACTAACGGTTGCCAAACAACCCTTTATTTCAGAGTCCAAGTTGTCCCCCGGATCACTACATTTTTATCACGTGACAATTTTCATCACCACTGTAAAAATTTTTTTAATCAGCACTGTAATTTTATCTTATAATAATAACATCTATATGTACCATATCGATTAAAATAATATTTATAATAGTTAACACAGGGGAAAATTGATATAACATTATTGAGCATAATTCATTTAAACTACAATGCTGCTCTTTTGGTTCCTTTTTTCAATTCCTTTTTATTTGTTCTTTAAAATCTCAATAAAGTATTAAATATACTTTTTACAATTTTATATTTTTTATTTCATTAATAAATGTTTCATTATCCTTCTTAAAATATCATAATATTTATTTTATTATGTTTCTCTCTCTATTTTTATTTATTTTAGACTTTGTATATAATAAGTGACTAAAGGATAGTTTTGGAAAATTAATAAAGAATAAATAAATTAAACTACTTTCCTAATATTTGTAAAATCAATTAATTGTGATAAATAATAAGAAATAGAGAGAGTATTTGAGTGTGGCCAAATTGGACACTGAAATTTAATTCTAGCTTAATTTAACTCTACTAAAATTAATAAATATTATATATTTTAACAAATTCAAAACTTACACTTAAGTTTGACTAACATGACTTAACTAAATAACAACAAATCATTCTTATAAAAATATAACATTTAATATGATTATAATTATCATTAAATATTATAATTAAAATTTCAAACATAAATTAAATTTAATTATTTAGTATATTGTGTTTAGAAATATTTAATAAAAATTATATAAATTTAGATGGAGTTCACAAGTTAAATAATTTAAAAAGAAAACATGCTCACCTTATTCTATTAGAGCTAACTTTTTTTTTCCTTTTTTATCAATTTCCTTATAAAAAAAGGAGCTAAATTTTATAAAGTTTTCAACATCAATCAATATAACAAGGTAATATGTTGATTCTACACCTTGATGTAGCCCTCCTCGCATCTTAAGTCTAGCTTTCTATACATAATAATATAAAATGTAATGGTTCAAACCTAAATACGGATTATTTAATTTTAAAAAGTTTGATTTGATATGATATAAATAAAATTATTCATAATTTGAGATTTGATTTAAAAGATTAATCACATCTATTTTCATTTAAGATAAAAATAATTTTTTATATAAAAATATACATTTAAATAAAGATTTAGATTTGATTAACCATTTGTATAAATGAATTTTGCAATATCAATAAAAAACTATTAAAATTCTTTCATTATTGTTAAAATTCTTAATTAATATAATTTTTTAATGATATGATTTCATCTCATTGATTGATAGTATAAAATAATTTACACTAATAGTATATTAAATTTAAACTATTTAAATAATAATAGAATAATAAAAACATATAAAATATTTAATTATATCAAATTAAATATTTTTACATTAAAAATAATTAAATATAATTATTGATTAAAATATAGTTATATTAATGAATATAAATTTACATAATCGTGTCAAGCCAAGCCAATCACCTTCATAAGCCCAACCTAAATATTTATTGGAAAAAGTCCAATAAATATTCAGACAGCAAAAAAAAAAAAATCTAAATCTCATATTTTTTAGGCCAAGGGAGTTGTTCATCCATGCACATGTCTAGTCCGAACTTTAAAATATAGGATTTTAGTTATCTCTTTATTGCTTAAATATTAATTGAAAATTTTTTCATAATGCGATTAGTATTTGAATTGGACTCAAGCAAGTTACAAATAAATGAATGAGGCAAGTCCAATTCAATTATATAAATTTGCTTTTATAAATAAATATATATTATAAAAAATAATTACATTTAATTATTTTTAAATTAAAAATATTTAATTTAATATAATTAAATATTGTATATATTTGAATATTTTATTATCTGTTTAAATATATATTTTTATATAAAAATGTAATTTTTACATAAAATATAATAAAAGTAAAAGTAATTGAATTTTCTAGTTATGCTTGGGTCTTGAATAATTTTAGCTCAATTAGGTCAGATCAATTTGAAAAAGAAATAAAAAATGAGTGAGACTTAGACCAATATACTTCGTGTAGATATAAGTGATACATTTGATTCGAAACTCGACGATCTGTCCGGTAAACACCTCCAGCTTATCCCATAAGGCAAATGAATAAAAAATTGAAACAAAAAGTACACTATTTAGTTAATTGATGTATGTAACTTAATAGTCTTTCCTCAATATTATAACATAAATTTTCACAAACTTCTCTCCTACTCTTCCCCCTATAGACCGTGCAAAACAAGAAACTGCGGTTATGGACCATACCAAAACTTAGACCTGCCATCCCAACTCACCATACTAAGCTGATTTGTACGTCTAATTTCATTAGATTGGAGCTAGGTTGAGTTTTAATAATACTAATTTCAATTTTAGTTCAACATTTACTAGGTGATTCTAAGTGAATTTTACAATCCATTATTATTATTATTATTATTATAGTAAAAAAATAAATTAAAATATAATAATTTTTAATATGGAAATCTTTGATTTGGTAAAAATCATGAGACCTCATAAAAAATTTACTATTAAATAAAAGGATTACAAATATTTTGTGAACTAAATTTATAACATATATATGAATATATCACTATTTTTTATTTATCTTTTTCACTTATTAATGTTCTATTTTCTTTCAAGATTTTTTTTATTTGCACCAAGTATCCCCATATATTTTAGTATGAGACTAATCCATGTTAAGTACAATTCTTTCAAATTATTTTATTATTTATCTTTTGCATCATACCAATTCCTTGAATACACAATCATTTATAAGTTCTCATCACTTATAAGTAAACATTTATTACTTAAAATATCTTGTCAAACTCTTGTTGTAATAATAATAATAATTATTTTGTGTGATTATTATTTTATTATTTTTAGTTATAATAATTATTTTATGTATATTTGGCTATAATAATTAATTTGTGTGATTATTATTTTATTATTTTTGGATTTTATGAAAATGATTTTTTCACATAATTTTCATTGATTTTAATGTAATTATATATTTTAATAAACTTGTACAGTATATGTTAACACTATTAAATATATAAACATATCAATTTTAATAGTAAAATTTATTTATTATATATATATATATTAATATATTAAATTATAATTTTATAATATATGTATATACATACGTATATTAATAAATTAATTCTTTATAATTTATCATATATTACCAAACTAATGGACTAACTCAATATGTTAACCCATAAGCCTAACAAATCAGAATAATAGGCCAATCTAATAATATGATGGGCTAATATTGATCAGTTTTAGTCCCAACCTCTTATTAGGTTGGACAAGTCAATTTCAGACTCTTACCAAATTTGGCCATTATTATCGATTTCTATACTCCCCAATTGTAGGTTAGATAAAATTATATCAATTCTAACTTAACTCATTTTGACACATCTAAAATTACTATCTCAATGCAATAAGTAACGCTAGCATCAAGCTTCATTCAACCTTAATCTTAATATTGCATGTTTTGACTTTGACTAAAAAAGATTTCTTTTATATTTTTTGTTTTAGGACTATCATTGCTCATATGTTGCGGCAAAATTATATTTCCTCTTACAACAATTATATAAAAAAAATAAAATTTTCACCGCAATGAATTGTGAAAATATGATTTTCAAATAGAGTAAACATAACATTTAACTCTTCATTTGTAAAGGTATTGTCTATTATATTACTTGAATTTATAATTAGTATTATTAGTCCCTTATTTTTATTATAATTATTTGTTTCTCTATTTATTACAATGTTAGAATAAATAAAAAAATATTGAAATGAATTATTAAACTCACCTTCACAATGTCAAATACATACTTGCTTTCTTGTTCTTCCTTTCCATCATTTATTTAGTGTTACAAGTGAAGGAATGGGAGATAGTTGCAATAAACAAAATTAAAGGACTAATAATTTTAATTATAAAATTTAAGGGATATAATAATCACTACATTTACAAATAAGGAATTTTTTTATTGTGTTGCCTCTTTCCAAATACGACGGATTGTGAACGTTTAGTAGATAACTATAAATGTTATAACATCCAAAAAGAAATAGCGAAATTGATATCTTTAATATTGTTAGCTAATATCATCTATTTTCATTAAAAAAATTTAGGTATTGGTTTTTCTTTTTAATAATAAGAATGCATTAAGTGGTAACAGTTTTATATGAGCTTTTTGAATGTAACAAGTACGTTAAAAATTGTGAAACCTATCAATTAAGCTTGGAGAAACAAATTTTTCATAATTTTTTAAATTTTTATCAAAAATACAAATTTTGTATAAGACTTGAGAGAAGTATGAAAGATGCTTATACTTTTTGCAAAATATATAGTGTACCGATGTGCGTTTTTGTAGACAACACTGAAGTATTACTTCAATTTTTGTTAAAATTTTGGCTCCTAATATATTCACCTCTTGCCAGTTGAGGTGGGTTGGCAAAGCCATGAAACCTGTTGGAAAGATACTGACAATCAAGGCTGCCAATACGTCTAGTTGAGTTGAGGCCAATTTATACTTTGACTCATTCAGTTTTAGTTCTTCTCACAGCTCATTTAATTTACAGATTAGCTAATCTTTCTCAAATGTGTATGCAGAGAATTTGTTCACTCATTTTTTAATTGTAATTTTTATCCATTTCATGGATAAGAATAGATTAATAGCCTGCTTCATTTAAAATGATATATTAATTGTCATCAACTTTCAATTTATTATATCTTTAAAAATATTGAGTAGATACTTGGAAAATTCAAGCCAAGGAGCATAACGGAGTGGTTTAATCAAGACCAGTGTGCAAATGGGGAAAGTACACTAAAATTTTTCAATGGCTTAATTAAGACCAATGTACACTTAAGCCTTTATTTTCCATGTTGGTTGTTTAAACAACAATCATAGAATCTTTTCTTGTTTGTTTTCTTCCACTTACCAACTCTACACCCTGCAGTAAATAATTCTGCCTTTATAACATTAGCTTGTTATTTGAACTGACATTATAAGTTGTATTTACTTTTAAAAATGTCATTGTGTCATTATATATATTAGTTTTCTTGTTAAATAACATCACTATGATGACATCGAAGGGCAATTCTATAATGCTCATTGACTATTGCTTCCTTACTCCTTCACTTCCACTAGGAAAAGTTGTCTCAACCTAACCAAGTATTTCCACATCCGATCCTACGGATTCTTTCATAGTTGATTCTCCAAAAAAAGAGGTTGCATTTTTGTCATATAGTGGTGGTAGGGACAAAGGCTAACCCCAAACCCTTTTTTGGTTGTTGTTGGATTGCACTCATCCTTCAACAATGCAAAGTTTATATTATTGGTTGCTAAGAACAATTCATAAGTGGCCTAAAGCGGATTTTGAGTTAGCTTTTCTCCCTACCATTACCTAAATCAGCAAAGGTGCAATCTATTTTCCAAGAAAAATCAAATGAGGAAAAAATTGAGTGTGTTTAGGCATGTGTTTTGTTTTTATATTTTCAAAATCTATATTTTATGAATTATTTTGGGATTGAAAGAAAATAAAGAATATAGGGTGGTAAGTGTTGCCAATAAGAAAATATTTTATTTAATTGCAAAATTGATATCCAAGAAAAGAAGAGAAGTTAAGAAAATATTTAAAAGTTGTTTTTATTCTTCTGTTTTTAAGTTACACATTTAAAGTTATAGTTTTTAAAAATAGATTCTAAAAATAGGCTCCAAAATATATTCTTTTATTTTTAAAAATGGAAAATAGAAAACTACTTTTAAAAACAGTAAACAAATAGACCCTATATCATCAAATGTGGAAAAAAATAGGAATTATTGACATGATTTCTCCCACTTGGAGGACAATAATGAGGGAAGCAATAATGATTTGAAGTGATTCACTGGTTGATGTGGAACAACACATTCAATCTAAAAAAAAGAAGTGTTGCTTTTGTGGATCAAAGATCTTCTACACTATAAGTAAATTATGAATGACATATTTTTTCATGACTATTTAATGCTTTCTTAATTTTAGGAGAAGAATGCACTTCTATGTGCTTATAATAGAAAGAAACAATCAAGGAGCTTGGTGTGGGTCTCATGGCTTTAACAAAAAGGTGCAGACAACTAAGTATTTGAAAGTGGTCACATAATGAAAAAAAAAAATGAATAGTAATGAAAATTACCTTATACTATGGTATCCTCAAAGAAGTTCTTATCTTTCATGTCTATGGCAACCATTGTCATCCTTAAAGTCATTACTAGCAAACCTTTATTAAAATATGGATTTTTTTTATCAACACTCATAGATTTATTTCATTGAGTTGACTATGAATAATTTGAAATAGGTTCTTTTTTTTTTTTTTGTGGACATGGATTGTGGTTCAAAGAGGATGACAATTTAAGAATAGCAATTTGCATCTTTGCAATTGATAATTGAGCAAATGAGCACAATATCAACATGTTGTTCAAGATCTAGCAATTTAGGATTTTTATTTTGTTTTCATTTATTTAAGGATATATGCAGGAAATTATTAATTTTATTATATTTTTACTTAAAGTAAACAAAATATCCATATTAAATTTTATTTTACAAATGAACCATATTTTAAAACATTCAAATAGAGTATATTATCGCAAAAGGATTAGGGCTTTATGAAATTTGATTAAGCAAGGTTTTTGCCATTTGGATTATTATAAAAAGCATGTTGACAAATGGGTCAGATAGTAGCAACAAAATTAGTAACAATATGTTTAATATGACAGCAAAGGCTATTCAAGATTTTGCATAATTAGCAATGAATTTACTAATGAATAGAAATTAGTGATGGATTTCTCTGTTGCTAAGTTTGGATCTAATGACATTCCAAATCCTTCACTAATTCAAGTTTCAGGGATGGAGAATCTAGTGTTGTGTATAAAGATAGCGACAGAGCGGTGCACAATTTTTGTTGTCGTCCTGTGAAACTGCAATGAGTCTAGCAATGAAAGATAGCGACAGATTTTATTAATCTATCTCTAATTTAATTTTCAATTCACGGTTCACTGCTGCCTTTTATTTCATTGTTATATATTTTAGCGATGAAATTTTCCTAATTAACATTTTTTCACAGTGTGTGTCATGAGAATGTGTCGAACACTTGTAAGATAGTGGGTGAATGTTGTCCATGTTCACTACTCGACGAGTGGCTATGAAGCAGTGGATTGGTGATCAAAGTGTAATTAGATAATCAATGTTTGTAATTGTACATTATGCTGAACAGTTTGTGGCGAATGACACTTGGTTGAATTGGGTTTTTATTCCTACCATCCATCTTGCCATCAGGATGGCTCAATGAAGGCATTCACTGAATAATTATGAACTCGAGTTATATGTTGGCTGATGACACTTAGTAGAATAAAGTTCTTATTCTTACTTACCTTGTGCCAAAAGACGCTTATTTCAAAGAAATTTTTACTCTTACCTTCCTTCTTGCCGTTGGGAAGTTGTTAGCTTTAAACTTTAAGAAAAATTTTTGCCAATGCTATATAACTTTTCTTCCAGTGGACTACTTGAGCTATTTGAAAGAAATTTTATTTGCAAGCCTTTTTGTTAGGGGTAATAGGGAAAAATGGAATGGTAGGTTTCCATGCCCTTTATCTGTGTTTAAATATAAAAAACTTATTTTTTTTTCATTTTCTCTTAATGAGATTACCCTAAATGAGGGATAGATGATTCCTTCAATTTCTGTAAGAATTCAATTCATTCATTTTGAGTTTAGAGTTTATCAATAATAATAATAAATTTATCTAAATGTACCAAATGTTAATAAATTGAATAAGGAAATTTTGATTCATTTTTTTTGTTTGAACCAAATAATGAGTAATTATAAAATATTTATTTCATTTCCCTTTATTTTTTATTGATTTATTTCCCTTTTCCTGGTTGAATTGAACAACCCCTTTATTTTATAGGAATTCTTACAATTTGAGCTTTGAATGCCTTTTATTTGAAACTTATGACAACTTAATTTGTATGCTTACTGCTAAAAGTTTATGTTTAAGGTTGAAGTTTTCCCCTTCAGCCTCGTAATATCAATTCTAAACTTGATAGATTATTGATGAGCCACTAAGACTTGACTTAATATTAAGAAAGATGCTTAGGCTAACATTGTGTATTGAGGGTTGCTTTAGTTTTTGATAGATACCAAGGTGTCTATTCATATTTTAGATAGTGCTAAAGGGATTGTTAAGGATTTTGATAGATAGCAAGGGATTAGCTCAGATTTTGGATAGTGATGAGGGCACAGCTTGAGCTTTTAGTAGACATCCAAGGGTATCATTGAGTTTTGAAAGGTGTCAAGAGCTCAAATTGTTAGTGAATACTGTGGAATTTATTGGGTTTTAAATAGTACTTGTTGGAGCTAGTTTGTAAATGGCTATGCATGTGTGTGGTTAAATCTCCAAAGTGAAATATTAAAATACATACATTAATTGTTGGAAAGTCATATTATTTTAATACCAAAAGATATGATAATCTATGATTAAGAAATGTCTTGGTTAAATACAAAAGGTCATGTCAAAAGATATGATGGTTAGTAGTCAAGGGTCATGTTGATTCATGATCTAGAATCATACCAATTAATGATCCGAAATCATATTAGTTTATGAATAAGAGGCATGTTAATTCTTGAGGAATAGATACATTTGTTCATTATTAAGAGACTCGATGGTTCATGTTCAAGAGATGTATAGTTCATGTTTAATAAACATATTAGTTTGTGTGGAAAAGGCATGACCAAGAGATGCATTGGTTCATAATCAATAAACATGTCAATTCATGCTCAAGGAACATATTAGTACAATATTAAGGGAGATGTTGATTTAAGCATTACCTACAAATAAGACTAAAATGCTAAAATAAATTGATAGATAGAAAAAAATAATATATGAGTCAATTAATGATCACAAATAACTATGAGTGAATGAAAATAGATAGAGTAATAACTTTTATCTTATATGGAAAAGGATAAATAGTAGGATAAAGTTGTTTAAAGGATAGTATTTTTTGTAACATGTTTATATTCTATTTTGTTTCATGATATCTCTTGATAAAGTTTTTGAATGTTTTATCATGCATAAGGCATATTAAATAGCAAGGATAGGAGAATAATAGTAGATGCTTCTTTGTCACTCATATTAGAAATCAGAATAATAGTAGATGCTTCTTTGGCACTTAAATCAGAATCAGAATGAGGAATAAAGAATGAAGGAATAACATTTTGGCTTCATTGCATAATTTTCAAAGGATAAATGAGTGTTGAAGGTTTCAATATTTATAGCCATCACATAAAGATAAGTGATTATTACTTTACTTATTTATTTGTGATAAATGAATGAAGTTTTTTGTATCCAAATATAAAAAGGTAACTTGAAATTTTTATGCATAGCATTCAATATAATATTAATAATTAACTTTCACATAATTTTATATTCTGTCTATTGTCTTCTCCTCACAAACTATATTTTACACCAACAGTGTTGGAGGAACTGCTCGAACTTTTAACAGATATCAAAGGATTTGCTCAAGTTGTGGATGGTGTGAATGAATTTATTCAAACTTTTTAGATAGTACTAAGGGATGCCTGGGTTTCAATTTATTGTTGATGTTGCTCAAATTTTAATAACATTGAGAATATGTTGTCATAGAGAGAGATAGGGATCATCTCAGTATAATATATGGTCCACTCTCGCTCTATGGTTGTGAATTACAACTAGAACAACGGAAGGATTGTATCTTGAGGTTTTCTTATGTTTTAGCGTCCTTAGAAACAATTAGAAGAATCAAACGAATGAATTTAGATTGAACAATAATCCATTTATTTATCTATAATTCAATTAAAATTTTATATAAATAATAGATTGACTGATGATCCATGTAGAAAAGGCGCAATAAATTTATGTGTTTGTTCATTCAATTATCATAAATTCTATATTATTTAATTCTATCATTATTATTTTTCACACCACCATACATCATCTACTACATTTCCATTTTTCTATCATCATTATAAAGTAATTTTTCACTATTAAATTAGAAATTTGAATTATAGTTAAATCTCATTTTAAAAATTGAATTTATTTGTAATATAAATAACAAGTAGTCATTTCGTATCCTCACTAAAAATTAGGCGTACTAATGAGCCGAGAATAATAAAATGAGTTCTCATGTTTGCTCCCTTTCTTCTAATAATTTTTTTCACTTAATATACAGACAACATATTAGGGATTTAAATTATGGTTGCAGTGGTAGTTGTGGTATCACTATAATGTAGATAAATCCAGAAAAATGTGGCCAAGCAACGCAAAATTGTGGAAAATTACAGATGTAGTTAGGTCCGAAACCACCATATTGCAAGCAATATTACAATCATAGACTATTTTTTTAAATCTTAGCCACATATATTAAAAAGTAAAGTATATATATGTAAATCTAAAATTAGCATTACTTTAGATTTTGAAATATTTGAAAACAAATAGTGCATTCAACCAGAAATTTTAATTTCCAAAGTAAACTCAAAGTCGTAGACACCAAATACAAGCCAACCACATCCATATCCATATCCCAACTTATTCCGAATAATCCAAAGTTACGTTATCCCAACAAGAAGATAAGTTTCAAAGCAAGAAAGAAATTTTAAAAACAAATCCTTCTCCTTCATATTCCAAGTACCCAAAGTCCTATAACCTGCATTTGTACATAAATATCACTTTGTTAAAAAAAAAAAAGAATTAGAAAAAAAAATTGAGTACAGCATCGTGGAACACAGAAAGCTATATTTTGTTAAAGGATTTACCTGGGGCTTAACCGTCAAACCAACATGATGTTAACAATGTGAAAATTAATTTGCAGGTCTTAAGAGACAAAAACCCCCAAGAATTATTAATAAAGAATGAAAGAAAAATGTATGATGAAAACTTAAATCAAATGTCATGTGTAGAATTTGAAATTCATTTTGTATGGTGAATTGTCGGATCACTAGGATGTTAAGGGATGAGGAATGCCATGGATCCTTGGTTACACAATGAGGACAAGCCTAAAATATGCTACTAATTAGTTTACAGTTAGAAAAGAACACGCTCCACTAGTAGCTTCTTTGAAGCTTTATTAAACACAATTAAATTATAAAATTTTCTTTTTCCAGTATATATATACATTTCTTCATATATGATAGGTTACAACAATATAGATGACAGCATATATCGATTCATTCATCAGTAACTATATAAACTGTATTAAAAATATTTTTTCTGATTATTTTAAATCTAATATTTGAAATTGTAAGGTAAATAAGAGAAACGAATCCCAGTCTGAACTTTGAGTTTCAAGAATCCGACAATCTACAAATATAATTTTTTTTTTGTTTTGTTAATTCAAGGGAATCCAAAAACATAAACTAATCTATTTTAGAAGTACTCCAAGCACCGACGGAACCAGAGGACCAGGGATGGTCCCAGACCCCGAGCTTCATACTTTCTTGTGTACGGGTATGTTATTATACAATATGATTTCATTAAAATTTAAAACATTTAAGTCATAACAAAAAAAAACGTAATCAGGTAATACAAATAAATTTTATGAGAAAATAGATTAATAAATATAAAGTATAAGATTATAATTTTTTTTTGAAATACTATATGATCATTATTCTTATATAATTAAAGGTTGTATTTCATTCACATTTTTTTATTTTTTTTTCATCTTTCCATCTTCTTGCTAATTAAATAAGAATTTTTATATTGTGTTGTACTTTGAAAATTTTATAGAAGCATACATTTAATTGGAACAAAAGGCTTACATGACTTACAGATTTTTTTTTTTGGGTGAAATAAAGGGGTTGGAGCCCAAAGAAAAATACAAAACTAACTAATAATTACATCTCAAGTCTTAGAAACTCCTAATGCATTAGCTATAATCAATAAGGATAGTTGACAGTATGGACAATTTAAAAGGATGTTGGTTGAATAGATGAGTGCCCGGATCTAAGGATAAATTAAAATTTGTCATCCAATCTATACAAGAATTTATTTCCCTGTAAATATGCTTAATGACAACTTTCTAGTCTTGACAAAGCATGTCTTGAAGAATTTGCACAACCTCTATGAGTAAGGTGAAATAGATTGTAAAACAATGCTTTAGAATCACATCCAGGTTGAACCTTGTGAAATCCCAAGTCCTAAGCTGTATGTAGGCCACAAATTGCACTACAACAAATCAACACTTGTGCCACAGTCAAAATCATGGCACAAGATCCAAAGAATGGTCCAGTGGCACGAGCATGGCAAAAAAATTGCTATAGAAAAAGGGGTCTTGTGGCATAAATATTTTTTTTTGGTACAAGTTTATTTGTGGCTAATAGATTCTTTTAGCCACAAGTCACAAGTACAATCGTGGCAATAAAGGTACATTCGTGGCTCGCAACTCATATTGCCATGAATAAAATCGTGGTAAAAAATAAAATAAAATTATTATAAAACTAATATAATTAGCTAAAATAATTTTTATATATTCAAATTGAATCAATAATCTAGTCAATTTAATTAGGTGCTATCCTATTATTTTGTTTGCATTTTTGTTGAACCTGTTAATGTTTTTTACCCATATCAAACTAATGTAAATTATTGAAACTCTATTCATCGCAAGTTGCATTCATGGGAAACCGAACTTCAATCTCCAAGCTATTAAATGCTAAGTTTTAACATTATGCTAGTTTTTTTTTTTTTAGTGTTATAATACAATACATTTTATATAAAGTTTTAATTAATTGATTGACTTAAAAAATAAAACTCTACTTATATGACACTAATTATATAACAATAAAATATTACATAAATACATATAATAAAAATATACTAATATTAAAATACTTTATAATTTTATTTTAAAATTATTTTTTACAGAATAAATTCCTATTTGTTTCATTTCTTATTTTACTTGTATCAAATTTGTCCTTTACAAATATCTTGTATTAATTTTATCTCTCATAAATAATTAATTAGTTAATGTTATTCTTTTATTAATATTTTTCATTAATTATTATTAATTGAATTATTAAAAGATAAAAGTAAAATTTTTACATTTTTCAAGTAGTTTTTTATTATTTTCTAAAATTTCTTCAATAAATGTTGAACTATATGAAACAAATATCTATACAAATCTTAACTTTAAACTATTATATATTTTTAAATTTTAATTATAAATTAAAATTTAAATTATTATAAATTTTTTACTTTTATTTTTTTATTTATAATACATTTTTTCTATTTACAAATATAAGTTAAATTGTTCAACCCTTCACAAATTTTTAGTATTATATTTAATTTTTATCTTTTTATTTATCAAGTTGCTATCCCATCAATAAAATTATAAATGAATAGACTAAATCAATTAAATTATTATTTAAAAGGGATGAAATTAATACAAAATATCTATAAAGAACAAAATTAATATAACTAGAATTAATAAGGGATGAAAATAAAAATTTTAACTATTTTATATATATCACTCCCTTAAATATAATTTACTTAAAAATTTTTAATATAATAATTTAATTATTATTAAATTATACATAATTTTACATAATTATTATTTTCAATTTTTTAATGAAAGTTTCATTAATATTTTAGTTATGAATGTAAAACTTGTTATTAGATATTTCTATAATAACACTTGTTATGACTTATTTTACAAATCATACTATTTATATATAATATAATGATTTTAGTATTTTCATAATATATACATCTATGTCTTCTTCGTCAACACATTTTTTAAGAATAATGAGATGTAAAAGAATAAAATTTTTATAATATTTTATATCTTAAATGATCTATTTTTGTTTAAGTAATATTTTAAAATTGGACCATATAACAAATTGAAAAAATTGTTATATATATGTATATGTTAATCCTATTAATTTTTAATTTTAGCATGTAAATAATTTATATTCATTGAACACAATCTATAATGTATTATAATATTTATTTTGTTAATGTATATTAATTTTATTATGTAAATTTAATCAATGAAAAGTTAAATAGTTATTTATTATTTATGAAAAATTGTTACATTCTAATGGATATTTAATTTAGCACACATATAAATAAAAATGCTTAGAAGCTTAATAATTGAGCTCTTTCTTATATATCTTAAGGTTTTGGGTTCAATTCGTATCTATATTTTTTTAGGAAAAATAATAAAAATATATAATTATATAATTTATGGATAGTTCTATCTTTTTACATATATTTTATAAATTGGCTATTTGAAAATGGTATGTTCCATAACTTTTTTATTTTAATTGATTGGGGACTAATCAGTTGATCAAGTAAGTTATTTACTAAATTCCTAAAACAATTGTTTGACTCAGTTAATTAGTTAAAAGCCTCTACCTCAAGTGATGAATTAGGTATTTGCTAAACACTCATAATATATAAATATTTGTATTCTTTTAATTGTCTACCATATTATAATATATTGCACTTATTATAAATAATTGTTTATATATATAATTATAAAAATGATATATTTGGCTATGATCTTATTCATAAAATTAATTTGTAATATAAGTAATACTTTGCTATAGATAATTTTTTCTAACTTATATGATAAAATAATACTACAGCAAAATATATTATCAACGACGATATTTTCAGTGACGATTGCAAAATATATCATCAACAATGACATTTTCAGTGATGACAAACACTCGATCATCGCTGAAAAGTTAAATCACTTTTACCGATGATAAAGTTATCGATAAAAAAGGGGCGCCACTATGAAATAAAATAGGCAAGAAATGAAACACTTCAGTAATGACTTTGTTGTCGCAAAAGATATACAACATTCAGCAATGACATTGTCATCACTGAAGGGCTAGCACAATTTCCAGTGCGAGTCCTTTAGTGACAACAATGTCGTCGCTGAAGGCTGATTGCTTTTAGCAATGACTGAGAAATTTGTCGTTGCTGAAGGGTATGTCTATATATAAACTCACCACGCCCTCAACCTCATTTGTGCACAGTGAAGAGGGAAATTGAAGAAAGAGATTCAAGTATGGTTCTTTTATGTTTTAGTATGTTTTTTATTTGTGATTTTTAATTATATAATTTAGTTATTTATATATATTATTTATTATTTTATTCTATTAGATATTGTTGCTATTTGTTATTGATTGTGTTAAGTTTGAGGACTTTCAATCAGTAGATTTATTTCTATGAGGTATGTGTATCAAATTTTATAAGATTTTAATTTCATTATATAATTTATGATATGAACAACTTGATATGAACTTATTTGCTATAATAATATGTAATGAATTAATTTATTTTGATGGCATGACATGTTTAGCATGAAATTAATATTATTTGGATTTATATATTAAATGTGTTTGTATGATTTTACTTTCATGTGTAATTTACAAATATAAATTTGGTCATTGTTATGTTACTTGTAGTTTGTTTTTTTAAGAAATTCGATATATGTGTAGATTATTTAGTTAGGCAAATTGTTCCATAGATAAAATTTAAGGTACAGTTTAGGAGCAAAAATTTTTCTAAATACATTGAAACATAATAATATACGGAATTACAATAATTATATAAACATTTTTTTAGAAGAATATCCACACAAAAATAAACTTTTAAATATGTTGATAATTTTTTTCAATATAACTTCATAAACATATTGTAATGAAAATGTATAATGAAGAAAGCAAATACTAATACAATATTTGATGGAAACACTGTAATTAATAAAAAAAATTATATTTAAAAATTATGTTAAAAAATGCAAGACAATTTTATATGATTATACAATTTCACAGGGATCATAATCCAATAAAATTTATAATATTGTACATTGACTAAAATAAAAACAAATTATCATTCAATAATGATTGTTAAGGTATTTTTTAATAAATAGTTCATATAATGATTTATATAAAAAAAGAAAGAAGGCAAATTATTATATGAAATATTTTTTAATATAGAATTAAATGAAAATATTTTGTTAAATGAAATTTGTCATTTGATAGATTATGAATGGAAATAGGGATTATTCTTTAATTATTTAATGTAAAAAATTCAAATGTAATGAAATTATCAATTTTTGTTACCCTAAAAACTTCATAACATTATATATCAATTATAAGGAGGCCATTTATCATTATAAAAAAGAAATTTCATATTACAATTTATGTACTAATATAAGAATTCCATGTGAATATATATTTTAATAGGGATTACAAGTCACACAATGTTTACAATAATATGTAATGTTCTTTCACTAATGATTAACATGTATTTGAATCTCTAATTTTTCAATGTTTTAATTGGCAATGTATTAAAAATAATAACCAATCAAGGAAAATTCAAAATACAATCAAGATGAATTTGACAATTGTACAGTAATAGAAACTTGAAAACTTTGAACTTTTGAAAATATGTTCGTACTCATAAGATATATGTTTGGTCAAAAGAGTTGAGTACTCATAAAATATACATCAAGGCAAATGAGTTTAACTATACAGATAAGAACACACCAGAACAATGACACTAATAAAATGTTGCAAAGTAAGTTTAAAATTATTATAAACAAATATTTACAATAATTTGTAATAGGATTGCATTTGCATGGTAAGTTTAGACCCACCCTTGAATTATCATATAAAGTTAGATAGTTTGGGATATGTCCTGTAGTTAAAAGGTAAATTTATCTGGCCCTCATTTCGCACTATAGAAATTCATTGGCATCCTAACTATTCTCCAAGTTTAAACTATATCGACATATAGTTTACAGCTGCCAAAATTTTTGCATAAAAAATGATGAGCATAGATGAATTGATAACTACAGAAATATCTCAAATGGGATAGGATCTAACCTTTTAGAATTGGAGCGATACGATAGATTTAGGACACATAACAAATATTGATCCTAACCCTTAATTCCATATGAAATTATTTTTTCCTATTCAATGGGACGATATCTATAGATAAAAGCTAAATCCGTCTACAAAATTGCTTATTGGACAAGTATCGGAATGATGTGATGATGTTTGTTGATAGAGCTAGAAACTTTGTTAATGGAAGGGGCATGGTAAGATGTCTATGAAAGAAGTGTGTGAATCTATTATTCCAAAATTTAGGAACCTTGGAGGCATATATTATAGATAATAGATTTCATCCATTACATGCAAATTGGGTACACCATGGTGAAGTGGATGTTTTCACTTCTAGGGAAATGGGGGGTATCTCCCGATAATAAGGATGAGATGGTGGATATTATACATGATTTCATAGGCCCCCATGAAACTGAGGACATTATTTGTGATGAAGGAGAGGGTAATATGGACGTATCCAAAGGGGACATTAGATCGAATCTTAGCGGTTGTGATGATTTATTTGCATAAATGAAAATAAAACTGTATCTGGGATGCACATCATTCTTAGCCTTAAACTTTCTAGTGAAACTCATACACTTGAAGGTGTTACATAAGTGGACTAACAAGTCATTTAATACTCTTCTAAAGTTACTGAAAGAAGCATTTCTAATGGACAATAAATTGCCTGAATCACATTATGGTACAAAGAAATGGCTCAATAAGTTAAGTTTAGGGTATGAGTCAATCCATGTGTGTAAGCATGACTGTACACTTTTCTGGAAAGAAGATGCTTCAAAGGATAGTTATTCGATTTGTAAGGAGAGCCAATAGGTCAACAAAAGCATGAAAGGAAGAAAGGTGCCTTAAAAGTGCTTTAGTATTTTCCACTAATTCCTTAGTTGAAGCGATTATATAGGTCGAGGCATATTGCAAAGGATATGAAATGGCATCATACTAGCAGGTCAATAGGAGATGGGGTAATGTAACATCCTATTCATAGGGAAGCTTGGCAGGAGTGCAAATGAATTTAAGAAGCATCTCAATTTCCTTGCTGACTCGCGTAATGTTAGGATGGGCTTAAGTGCAGATGAATTTAATCCCTTTGGTGATAGGAGTTTCTTATACATCATGTGACTAGTGGTCATGACTACTTATAACTTAAGTGCATGTCCCAATTATTTTTATGTTGACTCTATTAATACTAAGGCTTCAGTCACCAGGAAGGGATATAAACATCTTCCTAAGACCAATTGTAGAGGAGTTAAGGCATCTTTAAGAGGGTGCTTGAGACTTGAGATGCTAATACAAATTCTTTGTTCAATATGTGAGCTACTTTGTTGTGGACTATAAATGATTTTCCCGCTCGAAGTAGTCTTTCTGGGTGGAGCAAACAAGGTTACAAGGTATGTTTTACGTGTAATGACGATGCTCCATCAATTTGAGTTAGGAGGAAAATTGCTTATGTTTGTCATCGTCGTTGGCTTCCAAGGAGTTATACATGGAGAAATCCAAAGGAATTCAATGAAAAGCCAAAGAGGAGACCCTATACTCATCCTCTTAGTAAAGAAGTTATCATGGACTAGTTAGGTAGGGTGGCATAAAGACTTCCTAGTAAGATATTCAGTTTGGTAGTCTAAAGTGGAAGAGCGGTGTTGATGAACTTAGTTAGAGTAAGAGAAGCATATTTTTTAACCTTCCGTATTAGCTAATGATATCTTAAGGTACAATATTGATGTGATGCACGTTGAAAAGAATATATGTGAAAGTATTTTGAGTACATTATTAGATATTGAGCACAAGACAAAGGATACATATAATACGAGGTGAGATCTTGCAGACATGAAGATATGGCTAGACTTGCATCTGTATGAAGAGAGAGGGGCTAACTATTCAAGTCACATACTGCATACACCCTTAACTAAGCAGAACAACAACAATTTTGCCATTTTTTAAAAAATGTGAAATTTTTTGATGGGTTTGCTGGGAGTCTTAACAAGAATATGACTGATCATGATATAAGGGTGAAAAGGTTGAAATCACATAACTGTCATGTTATTATGCAAAAATTTTAGGACCTTTGGTCCGAGCATTCTTGTCGAAAGAATTATCAAATCCGATTGTTAAGTTGTGCAATTTTTTCAACCAAACATGTGTTAGAACTCTCAATAGGAGGGATGTCTTGCAAGTCAAGCAAGATATTATCATCATTTTATGCAAGCTTGAAACAATATACCCTCCAGCATTCTTTGATATAATGGTCCACTTGTTAATGCACTTACTCGATGAAGCATTGTAAGGTAGTCCTATTCATTTTTTATGGATGTACCTATATGAAAGATATATTAAAAAATTTAAAGGATTATGTTAGGAATCGTGCTCGACCTGAGGGTTTGATTGCAAAAGGATATATTGTCAATAAGGCATTGACATTTTGTTCAATGTATCTAGAAGGGATGGAAACTAGATTCAATTAACCAGATCAAAACTAGGATGTAGCATCCAAACATACAGAAAAGGCATTGTCAGTGTTTAGATCCTAATGTCGACCCATGGGAAAAAAGATCATATCTTATTTTGATAGGAAGGATCGAGATGTTGTCATATGGTACATTTTGAATAATAGTATGGAAATGGAAAAGTATCTTCGGTATGTTTCTATATTTATTTGTACATTTCTTCTAACTAATTACAATGAACTAAAATGCATATGTTTTGTAGCGACCATCGATAAGAGCTTGAACAAGGCAGTGCTGATAACATAGATGAGTGCTGGAAATCGCGCATCATACATGCATAGCGGAATAAAATTTTTGTACGATTTCCACCAAGGATCCATGCGAATTTAGAACGCCATAGATTAGGGATTAGGGTTTATACCTTTCGGCAAAAATCTTCTGACCGCTACAGCAAATTCGATCTGCTTCCAAATCACGAACCGGAATGGAAACCAGTAAATCAGATCACCAGTACAACGTTTATGTGGCTGCACCTCTGTGGTATCCACACGAACCCGTGAATCACCGATGAATGTCCGCTATACACACCGGTTAGAATTGATCTCCTTACACCTCGTAGTGCTAGCTACGCCTCTTCAGAGATTTTGGTCAAAGAGAGGTGCTAGGGTTTTCTATGCTTTTGCTTGGGGTGCGTGAATAATAATAGTAATCCTATTATTACCCAATAAGCCTATTTAAATAGGTGCATAGAAAAACCTAACCTATTTGGGCCTTATTCCATGTATAATTATAGGCTTACTATTGGGCCTTATAATTATAACATGAATTCCCAAATATTAAGCCCAAACAATTTGGTCTATTAATTCCAAATTCACTAAGCTCTAAGTGTGCGACCCTACAGGCTCTCATTACGTTGGCAATGACCATTAATCATATTAATGATCATAAACAATGATTAGTGTCTAGCAATACATCATTATTACCCAAGTAATGAGAAAGTCGGTGATTTGACTAAACCTTTACACGTAATCATCACTTATGTCCTTTTGTCCTATACATCTAGATTGAACACGAGACATGGACCGTGTCATTCCCGTATAGCCCAATCTTAAGGTTTCTTGACTCCTAAGTAAGCTGACTGAAACAAATGTAATCGACATCTCATGTTAATTCATCTGAGCATGGCCATGCATTTTCTCAGCTTTACTTAATCAAGGGGCCCATAGATGTTACTCCTGTTATATAGGAGGGACAAATCCCATCTTGATCACACAAACCCCTCCGCATGATATGTGACATATCCAATATCTACCCTTGCATTCACTTAACCATTAGTGACATAGAATAGTATCAAAATATGAAACTCACATGTAGGGAACTTTGGTGATCTCAGGTCAAAGGACTATATTAATAATGATCACTAAGAACCACTTATGACACTCATATAACGATCCATGTAGTGTTCTTAATATGGGTCAGTCCAGTATACAAGTTCTCTAACTTGTGCTCATGTGTAAACTTAATATCCCATATAAGTCTTCACACATGCTAGTCTTAACATATCAAAGCAACCTAATCCACAATGATATATGACTAGGGACATTTAAGAATACAATTATTCTAAGGTTATTATTATAATTAAATATATTACACAGAAAATATATATAAATATAATAATTGAAATTGCCATTAAAATAACATGATTCAAAATTACAATCACCAATATGATTAGTTTTAGGGCATATACACTAACAATGAGTTGCAAAGAATGAAATTTCCTGTATGGTTTTACTCCAAGGTAAAAGTTTGTTCTTTCCAAATTTACTATCATGTAAATGTTGTGCCCCCTCTTTAATTTTTTTCCAATATAACTCTTCGTCGTTGGCTATTTTCGTAGATGTACCATTTACATAGAAATGGTTCCCCTAAAGCCATTGAAGAGTTATTATCGTTAGCTTTCGACCCGAGTTTTACTATTGCAATATACTTAACATGTATTATTAATGGAGTGCGATTCATTGTTGAGACTTAAGATGCAAAACATAAAACACAAAACAATGGTATTTCTATTCTAGCAACTGATGGCAACATGTTTTATGGTGTATTAGAGGATATTATAAAGCTAACTTATCTAAACAACCACACTGTAAGTTTATTTAAATGCAAGTAGTATGATACTAATCCTAGGAAAAAGTAATATTGCATTGATAAGAATATTACAAGCATTCCCATCAATAGGCAATGGTATAGAGACGACCCTTAGATTCTTGCAACTTAAGCACAATAAGTCTTTTATATCAATAATCTTCTTAATGGGCTAAATTAATGTGTTGTCCATACTATTTTGCACCGCAACATATGGGATTTTTCTATTGATGATGTTAATGTTCAAGAATTATCATTCATGCAAGAAAATAACTGCTCTAATTTTAACCTCACAAATAATCTTGGAGATTTACATTCAGTCAACTTGACAAATCAGAGAAATGGCCCTTCAATCTTTTCACCTTCTAGGAATAATGAGGTTACAATAAAAGGAGTTAACATCTTCATCGATGATGACAACAACTTGAAAGATGAAACAATTGAAGATTATATGGAGGATGTGCTTGTACAATCTAATGGTCAAGAAACAGACGACTGTGGAGATAAATCTGTTAGGTCTACCAACATTGAATTAGATTAGGAAGCCAAATTATTTTTTTTCCATGATAACTCACAATTGTGTAAGAGTTATTATATAATTTCATTATGTAAATATAATAATTTGTATCTTCTTACTTGATTCAATTTTGTATTTTTTTCTCTTACATGCTTACATAGTGTTCATTCATCTAGTTATGGCAAATGTCAAGGCACGACACCGTGGAGGTGATGCTGGAGGGGACCCTCCACATTGGTCCACTTTTATGCCCTCCCAGTATAAAGGATCAGGTATCTTACTTATAATTGTCCACATTGGTCCCTTAGGTTACACAAAAAGATGGAGAGGAGTGGGAGGAGACCGATGCCTTTACAGTTTGATACGACTGATACATAGCATCTAGTTGGGTAGAATGCCAGCCATCTCACCCGCGACATAGGTAGCATCATTCGAGCATATATGCCTCCATATTATAAATCATGGCGGTCGATGCCTCAGCAGCTACTAGATAAGATTATGCAGAAGGTTTGTGTAAGTATCCATCTCCTCCTTATTTTAACTTAGCTATACTTGGTATTGAAATTTTTGGATATAGTTCTCACTAATTTGTTAAATGTCTTTTACTACAATCCTACTTTGACTTCCAACGTATCACTAAGGCCAAGTGGGATAGAGCGCTCAGTGGCCTGATGCGAAGTGTAGTTGACCTGTACAAAGATTGGAAGCACAGGTTGAACAAGTACTTTCTAGAGCACAAGGACGATCAGGATCAAGATTATAACCTAAACCATGCTAAGCACTTCATGCCACGATCTATCTTGCCCTAGACATGGCAAAGATGTGTGGATTTCTTGGACAGCAATGATTACTAGGTAAGCATGATATTTAATAAAATTATGATAGTGGTTCATATATTTAAATTATAAACCTAACTATATTATATAATTAATTCTTAATTTGCAAGAGCTGTCTACGAGAAATGTAGGTAACTAGGCAAAGAAGGTGGTGAACGATCCGTATCGATTGAAATCTATTGTTGCATATCGTTATGATAAGGTAATTCATTTTATTATTCATTATTGAAATGTATAATTTGTTACTAATTCAATTATTACATATATCCTTTCTTTTTCTTGCAACATATTAATAGAGAAATAAGGAGACCGGTGAGCTACAGTCATTACTAGAAAACTTCAAGGACTAACACTCATATAGGACAAAAGAGTGGGTGCATTCGATGCTCGCAGAGCATATGTAAGTACCCTAAACTTTATATTTCAATGATAGCAATTTTCTTATAGTGTGTATAATTAATTCTTAATTTAAAACTTCAAGATGAGGATGAGTAAGCTAGTCACCTAGCATGCACAGTCCAATGTATCATCCACTGGCTCGCTTGACACTCCTGTGGAAGTCGACAAGGCTACCATAGCCGATGAGGTGCTTGGCACTCATTAAGGATACAAGAGGGCAGTCAGTCATGTGCTGGCTACCTAGATGTATTGTTCGTCGGAAGCCTCCAACTTTGCGAGGAACTCCCACCATGTGCCCTAGGTGGGAGAGTCGTAAGAGTAGCTACAACAGAGTCGATAGGATTTTTAGCAGAGTCAGTAGTTGAATTAGCAATAGCAACAGCAGCTTGATCAGTTTGGGATATACTTAACGGAACTAACATCCATACTCAAACAGCAAGGTTTCACACTACCTCTGCCATCGTTCGTTGCTACACCACCTAGATCGAGCACATGTGTAGCTGCATTGCAAGCCTACCGATTCATCACAGCCTGCTGGTCCATCACAGCTTGCTAGTTTATCCCAGCCACCACCTTCTATGTATCATCCACATCATCAAAAGGATCATAATGATGATAATCCAGACACAGATGATAATACATCAGATTATTTGTATTTTTCTTTCCCTAAAATTTTGTATTTAGGAATTTTGTTATGTCTAAATATTTATATGAATCATGTATATAAAATTTGTTATATGTGTATAAACAATTTTGCTTCCTATTTTATAAGTATTCAATTTTTTATATAAATTATATGATTTTGTTATATCGATACTGTTAACATGTTTAAAATAAATAATATTATTATATAAAATTATAGAATTAAAAATATATAAAATTAATTTAAAAATTATTAAGTTTACTCAATTTATTCAAAATAAAAGGTATTATCTATATTATTAAATAAAATATACTAATTAATGGACTATTAAAAAAATTCTAAACTTTTACCAACGATAGATATCGTTGCTAAAAGATTTAAAAAGAAAAATAGAATTACTTTTGTCGACAATAAAGTCATCACTAAAAGTAGTACTTTTTTTATTTTTAGTTTTAGATCTTTTAGCGACGGTGAAGTTGTCACTGAAAGTCAAGTCTTACCGATCACATATGATCATTAGTAAAAACTCCACTTTTAGTGATGACAAAGTTGTCGCTAAAAGTCTTCAAATTTGAAATTAGAAATTAGAAATTTGAAATGGCTTTTAGCGACAACATTATTATCACTAAAAGCTGACTTTTTACCGATAACATATTTGTTGTTGGTGTAGGATTCTTTAGCAACAATCTATACCAATGACATTTTCTTTTTGTGACGACTAAATTTTTTTCAATGATGACATTTGTTGTCGCTAATATTCATTTTATTATGGTGTAAGTGATACTTTATCATAAGAAATGTGTACTTGTAACTTAATTTATAACATAAGTGATACTTTATCATGGGAAATGTGTTTTCATAGCATGGTTTATGGCACAAGTGATATTTTGCCACAAGTAAAGTTTTTTTATAGCATAAGTGATACTTTACCACAAGAAATGTGTTCCTTTAACTTAGTTTTGTAGCACAAGTGATATTTTGTCATGAGTAAAGTTTTTTCATAACACAAGTGATACTTTGCTAGAAGAATGTGTTCTCATAGCTTAATTTATGGTATAAGTGGTATTTTGTCATAAGTAAAGTTTCCCTACGGCATAAATTTTTTAGTTTTTTATATATTTGTTTGAATTTTTTTTGTTCCCATGATAAGAGATAAAATTAATATCATTTTTTTATTTTCGTGGTATAATTCATGATATAAGTGTTAATTTGTTGTAATATTGCCTTCTAACACTTTACTATATAAGGAGTATGAAAGCCAAGTGATCTAGTAAATCCCATCAATCATCTCCCATTTGAATCTCTTATAATACCATCACATCCAATAGACTTGTTAATCTATTTCATTGCTCCATCTAAGTTGATCTATACCCATTCACAAGGAGGGGGAAACCATTTACTTCAATACTTTTTACTCTTTTGCATCCATTAAAAGTTGAAATGCCTTTGTCATGAAGCACTTCCTGGGCATATGGAATAATTACCACCAGTGGATTTGCTAGCTTCACAAAATCAATCTGATGAATTTCTCCAGTTCTAATAGAACCAAATACTCATTGCCTGTATTATACTCCATTTGCCTTGCCTTGTAGAAATTTTGCTCAGATCCTTAGATAGATGTAAATTGAACTAGTTTAAGATATCAATGATTCCAAATAGTAAAATCCACATTGGGTCAACTAGTTGCTGCTCAATCTTCCATGTAGCAGGATAGTCTTTAATCACATGTAAAATTAATTCTATTTGGTTTGAACATGAGCTACAATGTTTCACACCATGGCTCCATTTACTTATCTTGTCATTATTAAAATACTATTGTGGTAAGCTTGCCAAAGAAAGCATTGAATGCATTTTAGGATAGGAATTTTCTAGTTTTGATTCCAAGTTTTATCATTTCTACACTAATCTTTAACCACTAACTAAGAATAAGCATAAGAAGTTGAAAATTCACCATTTGGAGAACTAACCTAGCCAAATGTCTCTCACCTTGCATTTATTATGGGAGAATGTATAGCTTGAAAATAACTAATGATATTCATAGGGATTAGCCTTTGAAGAAGAGATCAATCCCAATCTACATCAAACACAAACTTCTTTACTATCATTGAAAGTTGTTCATTCACAATAAGAACAATGGTATGGTTAAGTAGTAGGAGTTCCAATCTTTTACCAGAGCTAATATACCATTTCATATCTCTAATCATGTTCTCTTGGACTAAAGCAATTGCTTTCCACAAAGCCAAGTCACCGTTTCAAGAATGGATATGCAAAGGCCATTTGCCTCTTTTTCCATAGTTGCCTTTAAGAACCTTCATTCATAAGCTATCCTCCCTAGAATAAATCTTATAGAATTTCTTCATAAGCAACCCGAATTCATTTTTTTCATGTTTTGAAATCTAAATCACTTGAGCTCCTTGGTTGGCATATTTTTTTTCTAGCTAACTATATATTTTTTGAATAGAAGCACCATGACCCCAAATAAAATTTCTTTGTAATTTTTCTACCTCTAGGCAAATGCCTTTAGGAATTTGAGTCACTTGCATAGTATAAACTAGAATGCTAGTAAGGATAGAGCTTGCTAGAGTTATTCTTCCTGCCATGGAAAGAGATTTTGTTTGCCATCTAGCAAGCTTATTGTTAACCTTGTCAGGATTTCTTCTTATTGTCCCTTGTTAGATCTTTTTGACATAAGATATATTTTGAGATATTTACCTAAATTTTAAGTTTGTTAAAAGCCACTTGCCTTAATTATATCCTTGATTAAGGAAATATCTATGATCTTAGAAAAGAGGATTTTAGTTTTTTTGATGATTCAAAATGATCTATAGAAGCTTCAAAATGCATTCTATTTAATCTATAGAAGCTTTAAAAAATAATAACAAGTCATTTGCAAATGTTAAATGAGGAACTTTAGGTTCCATTCTACCAACAATAATAGGTTTCCAATTCCATCACTAACTTCATCCATAATTCAGTGAGATAGCTTTTCTATACATAAAACAAATATATAAAGAGAAATGGGATCCTCTTGTTTAACACCTGTTGAGGAATAAAAATTCTCTATTTGTGACCCATTCCATAAAACATTCAAATTTGAAGAAGTAATATAATTCATTATCAAGCAATGAAGACAATTAGGGGTACCTACCTCTTTAAGAGTATCTAATATGAAGCTTCATTGTAATATATCATAAACTTTGTCTAAGTCAATCTTGATAGCCATAAGGCCTTCTTTTCTTACTTTTCTTTTTTCATAGAATGGGTTATTTCATTAGCAATTATGATATTGTCTTGAATGCAATGCCCTAGAACAAAATTAGACTAGAATGGTGAGACTAAAGAAGGCATTAGTCTTTTAAGCCAATTAACTATGACTTCATAATGCACTTGTAATTCAAGTTGCATAATGAGATTGGTTGAAACTAGTTCATAAACTTTGGATGATTCAACTGGGTGAATAAAGTGATCAGGGCTTGATTTACTTCTTGAATGTTATTTTTACCTTCAAAGGAATTTTGAACAAATTGATACAAATCATTATCAATCTTATATCAATTTGCTTGGTAGAAAATAGTAGGATATCCATCACTTCTAGGAACTTTTGTTACCCTCATATAAAAAATAGCTCTCTTAATTTCTATGTAGGAAATTAGCTTATCTAGCTATCAACAACCATGCTCATTAATAACTAAAAATAAGGATACTATTGATATGTATGAGAAAGAATTAAAGGAATCATGAAATAAATTTTTGTAAAATTTAACCATTATATTCACCAATTGCTTTATCTTCAATCAACTAGCCATCTTTGTTCTTAAGCATAAAGACTCTATTATGGCATCTTCTAATTATTGTTTTAGTATGATAATATGTGGTGTTTCAATCACCATCCTGAATCCATTTGGTTCTAGATTTTTAGTGCCATAGTAGTTCTTTCTATTTCAAAATATTGGATAACTCTTTCTGGAGGCATTCTTGAACTCTTTTAATTCTAGCTGAGAGTGTATTCTTTCTTTTTCTTAATATGGCAAAATATCTCCTTATTCCATATTAATAAATAACCATGTAGTTTATGGAGATTACTAACAAGAGAATTGTCTTACTTCCAATTTTTGTTGAAGTAGTTCTAGAATTGGTTATGTAATAGCCATGCAGCTTCAAAGTGAAAAGGCTTATTCCAATTTTCACTTCTTCCAACAAATAGATCAACCCAGAAGGGGATGGTGGTTTGGGTAAACTTTAGGAAGGACTTAAACTATAGCTTCTTCAAGGCATCTCTTTTAGACTTCATTACATAGGGTTCTATCAAGCCTTTCAAAAATTCTTTCATAGCCATCTCTTAAAGGACCCTTTTACATAAAACGTGAACCTTGCTAACCTAAATCTATTAGGCTACATTGATCTATCTAATTAGAAAGTTCTTAGCATCTTTTTTCTACTACTAGTGCACCTCTTTTTTTTTTCTTTAATGGGTGGGCTATGTCATTGAAATCACCTATTAGCATTCAAAGGTTATGGACTAAACTAGTAAAATTTAGAAGTTCTCTTCTATACTCCATACAATATTTAATTTGGGGATTAAAATAAATAATAGAGAGTAAACAAGTGTATCAGTATTTTCTAAAATTTTTAATGTCATGAACTAAAAATAACTAGATATCACTGTTACCTTAACTTTATCATCCTTCTATTGATCCAAGTTCCCCCTGCTATTCCTTTGCCTTCTTGAATATGAGATTTTGGAAATGTAAGATTTTTGAGGATATTAGTTGCTCATGTAGCTGAAACTTTTATCTCAACTAAAGTTAATAAATCTGGCTTATTTTTAGCCAAAATATTGTTAGCTTGTGTGATAAATCTTGTACAATTCTAGCAAATAAACTTATTCATAAGGCACTTTGAAATAGTGTTCCAAATCTAAAAAATCAATAAGCAATTCTAGAATTATGACTTTAGCCACATTGTTAGATGCATATCTAATGGCATAACTTCCATGTCTTGCATTGGTGTCTCCATAACCCTTATGGTTGAAATCCCTTGTGAAATAGTATTTTTTCCTCCTAAATCTTGAAGGTCAAGAAGTGTTCCCAAGTTATTATTAGGGTTATTGCTTTGATTAACATCGGCAATATTTATTTAACCCACAAGCATTTCAGTATTTTGTTGGATTGTCATGATACTTTACCTTTGATAGTCTCTAGGGATATCATTTTTGTTTTTTTCCTTTAAAATTCTCTTAGTAGCTTCATACAAACTTTCCCTTTTATTTTGATTGATATCTTGTAAAATACTTCTATTAGCATCTTTCACCTTAGCTTCTAAACTTATGGTTCCTTCCTTCTTATTCCAATTCTTTTTATTATGGTATGGCATATTTGGGTTAGCATTCTCCTTCTCCAACTCTTTCTCTTTGTTATTTCTAATGACTACACCTTTATAATCTCCTTATTCATCATAAAAAATGGGATTTGCTAACATAAAGAATCTAGATCCATCAGCTTTACTTCCATTACTATTTTGGTTTTGTAACCCCTTATTTCTTTGATGTCTATTTGGATTCTGGACTACCATCTAATCTCTAAATTGCATACTAGGATGATGCTTTGCATGGGGATAAGCCTCCATATTAGTCTGCTCTTGTCTCAAATGTGTCTTCTATTCAGTATTTTTGTCACTCGATACCTTCTTAGCTTCATTCTCTTTTATCATTCATCCATCCACATAATTTCCATATCTTCCATATTTGAAGCATATCAAGTGGATACCTTCATATTCTATCCTTAAGTCTTCATGCCCCACCCTAATTTGGGGTACTAGTGGTTCATTGAAATTAACAAGCACACAAATGTGTGCATACTTAACTCAGCCTCATTTTTCGTCACGTAATCAATTTTGATTAATTTCCTAATCCTATTTCTTATAGCTCTAAGGCATCTTATATTATAATATTCCATAACTAATTTTGGTGTCTTACCTAAATAACAACATGTTCAATAATAGCAATAGTTGGATTAAATTTCAAAATCCATTCTTGCACTATCAAATAGTGATCTAAAATCACCCATGGATCATTAGTCAACACAAAGTCTCGATCACTTCCACATAAAAATTTGATCAAGAAATAATCATATCCCAAATCAACTAATTCAAAGGCACCCGTCCTTCTCCAAAGTTAAAGAATTTCCTCTCTAAAAAAGGAAACCCTACACTCTTCCCTAGAATTTTAATGATTAAGCCATTTTTCCATGGTTTTCTAATTTTGTTCATCTCCTCCTATGAGGGCTTAGTACTGGGTAGATTTTCTTTGCATCAATAAATTCATTAACCACTTTAATCCCATCTTTAACAACATCATCGTAAGGATCAAACTCATTATCAATAGGTAAAGAGTCGTTTTCATCTAACCCTTCTAGTCCTTCCATTTTCTGATATGGAGAAACAAAGTATTTCAAGTCCTCCTTGTTTGCTAACCACAACAGCATGTGGTTGTAAGAAATTGGCTATCCATTATCAAAGTCCTTTGTTTTTTAATCTAGCAAGACATCATTGTTATGTGTTGATGATGAATTTCCTTCCTCAAAGCCACTCCGATCACATTTAGCCTTCTTTGTGCTACATTTCAGTTGATCTTTTTCTTCTTCCAATGGCTTTTTGATTGTATGTAGTAGTTGAAAAACTTGTTCACTCATCGGTACGAGTTACAGAATATATTTCTAACTTTTATTTAACTCTAATTTTATTGCTAGAAAAATATTACTTGCACTATTTTACATTACACACAAAATATAATTATACTACAATTACCACTTGTTATTTATTTTAATTTTATCATCCTAAATTATCATCCTAAATCACTTGATGTAATTCATAGGTATAATTAAAAACCTATTTTAGTCTTTGTAAAATTAAATTTTTATCAATTTCATCTTTGATTAAAGATTTGTATCAATTTAATTCTTATAAAATTAAAAATGCTCAAATTTAATCCCTTAGTATAGTTTTTTCCTAAGTAATTAAAAATTTGTTTGGAAGGGCTAAATTTTGAAGATTTTTAATCTTACAAAGACTAAATTGACACAAACTTTAGTCAAATACAGAATTGAATAAATTCAATTTTATAAGGATTAAAATAAATTTTAGTATATATATAAATTTGAACCGCAATACACTATAGTTAACATCTATGGCCTTGATAAAAAAATCCATTAAAACTGAGTCCGGGTGTTTATCAAATTTAAAGTATTTATCAAACGGCAGTTTCCAAAATTGTAGCAATGGCATCAAAATTATGTACCTGGCTTGTTTCGTTAGTTGCAAATTCCAAGAAGTACATCTTTGGAGAAGTGCAATTCTTGAGTTGCACCCCTTATATTCATTGTTTCGGAGAATTCACAGAGCATGCAAGTCCCACATGAAATATTGATACCAAAGGCTCATGCACTTAATCATTTTGTCGTTTGTGCAATTAGATGCGCAAATAAACCAACGATGGTTGTTTTAGTTTCCATGCCTTCCCCTTTTTTTTCTGAGGTTTTTTTTTACATGTTACACATACAACGTATATAAAAATGAAAATTATACAAATGTAAATTGACGTTACTTTAATTTTTGAAAATACCTAAAATAAGAAGCTGCATCAAATTCATAAACAGCAAATTCAAACCAACCAGGTTGGTATCCACACTTATTCCAAAAGATCAAAAGTCACGTCCCACTCAAGAGTTTTGACAAAGTCGAAGTCTCATATACTGCAACCACAGGAGTTTTAAACCATTAAAGCAAGAAAGAAATTTCAAAAGCAAATCTTTTCCCTCCAGCAACCCAAAAGCCCAGAGTCGAATAACCTGCACATTTATAAAAGCATCACTTAGTTAAAAACAAAAGATGAATTAGAAAAAAAAAATTAATAAGCATCATGGAACACAAGCAACAAATTTTAAATAATTTTACCTGGGCCTTAACAGTCAAACCAGCAGGATGTTAATATTGGAAAAATCAATATGCAGGCCTTAAAAGATAAAAATCTTAAGTGTTATTAACAAAGAATGGAAGGAAATTGTACAACATAAATTTAAATCAAATACCTCCTCTAGAATCCTAGTTACATTGGTAATTTGGAAATAATAAATCATTTTGTAAAGTGACTTTTTTAATTTAATTTAATACAATAATGCTTTCAAACGTAATTATTTTGATTTTTAAATAAAACAAATCAAGTTGAATGGATATAACATAGAGACTTAATATTGATCATTATTCAAGGATATCAGCTTCAAAAGATTGTTGAGTATAATAACTTGGAGACAACACACACACACACAATCACACACTATAAATCCATCCATTTAGCAGTAACTACATGCACTCTTTTTAAAATGTTTTGTTTGATTGTTTTAATTCTAATATTTGAAATTCTAAGGTAAACAAAGAAAAAGAAAAGCATCAGTCTCAACTTTTAATTTCAACAATCCAAAAATTTATAAATATAAAACTATTTATTCTTTTGAGAATAAGAAAATAAAAAAAAACATAAACTAAGCAATTTAGAAGTCAGGCACTTAGCGAATACCCAAATATGTTGAAGTCTTTGGAGGGCGAATTGCACTCACATATAATCTCTTCTATAGGGAAATGTGTGCTTGGGAAATTTAATTGCTCGTAAATGAAATTTTTATCCAGAACAATGAGTGTTTATCAAATTAATATGTATTTATCAAACTGCAATTTTCCAATCTGGAGTAATTGCATCGAAATTATTGTTTACCTGGCTTGTTCCCATAGTTGCCAACGCTAAGAAGTGCATCTTTGGTCAAGTGCAATTGTCGTGTCACATCCCTTATATCCATTCTTTCTTTTGGAGAATCCACAGAGCATGCAAGTCCCACTTGAAATATTAATACTAAACACTGGTGCACTTTAACATCGATGCAATAATTGTCACATATATCTTCTATTGTTTGGCCTTCTTTCGTCTCCAGAAGGATTGGATCTGCAATGTGGACAAGGTTTTGGGGTAGTGCAACTTTGACATAATTATGAAGATTGAATCCATCCTTAAACATCTCATCTGTGGGACATTTTCCAGTAAACATCTCTAACAGAATAATGCCGAAGCTATACACGTCTCCTTCTTTTGATGCCTGTCCTCCCATTCCATACTCTGCATTTCATGCATAATTTATAACCTCAATATATAAATATATATATTACTTACCAAGTCATTGAATGGAAAGGAATGGTCCTTATCCTTGTTACTACATGAGTAATGCTATTACATAGGAGTAAATTTCACAAGACTCAAACTATACTACTCAACAAATTCTCACAAGTGCATATGCGGCAACATTGCCTCAAATCAATTCCTCATATTTTAAAACATGGATTCAGTTCAATTCAAATTGTGACATATGTGTATGTCTGATGAGTATTGTTAATTAAAATCTAGCGTGATAGCATCTCTCTACATAACTTAAAAGAACTTAAGAAATGAATTTTGTTCCAATTATTATTGGCCTGGGATTGCTTCCAATTTTGCCTTTTAAAAGCATAAGTAGTTATTATTCACATTGATCGTAGAACAAAGAATGGAAGCAAATTTTATACAAGAGAAACTTTGGATAAATTTACCAGAGAGTCTTATGCTTACTGTAAGTAGGATTCGCTTAGAAAAAGAAATTCCAAACCATGCATAATGATGTAAAACGGAAGAAACTCTTAGAACAAAATGCAAATTGAAGCAGAATAATTGAGGTTTAAAGTGAGACAAAATTTTACCTGGAGCAGCATATCCTATGGTGCCCTTCAATCCAATTGTGCTTGTTTGATTTTGAGGAACTTAATTGGCGGCTGAGAGAAGCCTTGCTATGCCAAAATCACTTACATGTCCTGTCATGTCAATATCAAGAAGAATATTGCTAGGCTTTAAATCACAGTGAACAACTGATTGTTCACATTCATTATGAAGATAATGTATAGCAGAAGCCACATCTATTGCAATATTTAACATCTGAAGAAGATTTAATGATTGATTTTCTTCTTTTTCTTGAAGCAGCCATTTCTCCAAGCTACCATTTATCATAAATTCAAAGACTAAAGCTTTAAAATCATTGCCATTGTGATCAACGCTTGAGCAACATGTTGTGATTTTAACAAAGTTCCGATGTCGAATGTTTCTCAGGGCATTACATTCAGCTATGAAACTCCTTGTAGCTCCTTTCATTTGAAGGTTGAGAACCTTTACTGCTATAGTTCCTTCCTTTGGATTGAAAATTCCTTTATAAACACAACCAAAAGTACCGAGTCCAATTAAGTTATTAGGAGAAAATCCGCTTGTCGCATTAAAGAGGCTTGAGTATGAAATCCTCTCCACTTGCTCACCTATTGCTAAAGAAACCAAAGATGTAGATTTCTTTGATTTCCTTATCAAGTAAGTAGCAAAAAAGGCTACCAATAGAATGAAGCATAGTGTCAAACAAACGACGATGGAGACTAGCTTTAATGTATGATTTTCTTTTGCCTTTGCCCTTTTCAACGGGCATGGAGGTAGCTTTAGTTCCCGAACTCCACCACAAAGTAAGTTGTTTCCATTCACAAATATGACACTTGAATTCGAGAACAATCCTCCTTTAGGTACCTCACCCTCAAGGTTGTTGAATGAAAAATTCATATATTCAATAGAGGGATAAAGCTTCTGAAGATCTTCTGGAATTTCTCCTGACAAATTGTTTTGTGAAAGATCTATAACACGGATACCCTTTAGAGAAGAGAGAGTTGTAGGTATATGTCCCTGAAAGGAATTCCCTTCCATGTAAAGGTATTCAAGAATCTGACAATCACCAATGGTATTAGGAATTTCACCGCTCAAGTAATTTTCTGAAAGATCAAGCGTGTTAATATTTATCAACTGGCTTGCTTCTTGTGGTAAATTGCCACTTAATGAATTATGTGATAAATTGAGCCATAGTGAAAGGGAAGAAAGGCCAATGACCTGCAATGGAATGATCCCACTTAGATTATTTTGTGACAGGTCCAGTAATTGTAAATGTCGACAATTGCCAATACTCGAGGGAATGCTTCCCTCTAATTTGCTATTGTACAGGTAAAGCTGATTTAGCCAAGTGAGATTACCAAAGATGGATGGAATATGCCCAGACAATCTATTGTTACTAAACTCTATTATTTGTATCTTCTGGAAATTCTCGAAAGAAGTAGGAATAATGCCTGTCAAGAGGTTGTCACGCCCACCTAAGAAAAACAAGTTGATCAAGCATCCAATTTCTTTTGGAATGGAGCCAGTTATCATATTATCTCGAAAAGATAATTTCTTGAGTTGGCTTGAGAGATTTCCAATTTTTCGTGGTAAAATACCTCCAAAATTGTTCAAACCAGAACCAATGCGTTCTAGTTTGCTGCAATTTGTCAAGTAATTTATGAAATCTAAGTCATTGCTTGAGTTTCTTCCCAAGTAATTTCCATGTAAAGAGAGCCGCACAAATTCTCGTAGATCTCCAAAGCTATTTGGCACTTGCCCCCAAAAATTATTATATGCTAACTCAAGCTCTCGTAGACCAGAAATGTTAGAAAGTGTGACCGGAAGTGTTTCAGAAAGATAATTTCCTCCAAATTCAAGTATAAAGATATTAGGAAGGGTCAAGCCTATATTACCAGGTAGGGTGCCACTTAGATTGTTAGAAGTTACTGATAATACACCAAGGAAAGAAAGATTGAAAAGAGTGGAAGGAATAATACCGGATAAGTCATTTTCACCGGCAGTGAAAATAAATAAATTTTTCAAGTGGCCAATTTCATCCGGAATATTTCCTTCCAGATAATTTGAAGATGCAGAAAACTGTTTGAGGGATGAAATATTACCCAATGAAGGTGGTAAGCCTCTAATCAGATTATTGTCATCCAAAAGAAGTGTTTCAAGTTTCTCGAAAGAGCCAAACTCTATGGGAATGCTCCCAGTGATCTCATTCTTCTCAAGTTTAATGGTTTTAATCCCAGAACAATTGGCTATGCTGATTGGAATGCTTTCATTGAATGTGTTATTGGTGAGCACGAGACCTTGAAGACGAAACAAATGTCCAACTTCTTCACGAATTTTTCCGTGAAAGCTATTATTCTCAAGATTTATGGATTTGAGAAATGAGAGGTTGCCAATGTGAGGTGATACTGATCCATGTAACTCAACCTTGGAGTTCTAAGGCTACGACTCTCTGATGTCGGCTGCTACATGTAACCCCGACCCAACTACAAAAGTGAATTGAGTCATTCCACATGCTTAGTACTCCACGTGGACCATTGGAAATTGATTCTTTAAATTTGAGCAAAGCCAACCTATCCGTTTCATTGGTCAGAGCAAAAGCAGCAGGATGTAGAAGCCATAGGAAGTTTGAAGAGAATAGAAGGATCATTTGAAAGTATATTTTACAAATCCCACCTGAGTAGACTTTGAGAAGCTTCATTTTGCCTAAAGAAGCTAGTAGTTAGTGAAACGTTTGAGTAAACTGAGAGATTCATAGAAAATAACACGTGGTATATTCTGAAATGAACAAATAATTTGATCTTTATAGGTAGGGTTCATTATTATTCTATTTAAGTTTCTCTCTAATAATGAAATTCTAGTAAAAAATTAAGCAATTAATTATATTTCGGTAATAATATATTTTAGAATTACGAGGGAAAAGAGTGGATGGCAACAAGAAAGGATGGAGGAGAAGAAAAGAGCGCAAAATCAATAACTAAATAATGACTCTCTCTCTCTCTCACTACAACAAAAAGCAGCAATAACAACGACACTTTTAGCGGCGACAAAATTTCGGTCATCGCTAAAGGTATTTCCAACGACAAAGTCGTCAGTAAAAAAGAAGAGGGAAACGAAAATTTGGGCGGGAAGATTTAGGCTTTTAGCGATGACAAAAGTCGTCGCTAAAAGCCTAAAAAAATTTTGGCGCCACAGTTCGGCTTTCGGCAGGAAGAATTTGGCTTTCAGCGACGACAAATGTCGTCGCTGAAAATGCAAAGCTTTCAGCGACGACACAGTCGTCGCTGAAGCCCTAAAATTTTACGGCAAAAAAATTTGCCCTTTAGCGACGACACTGTCATCGCTGAAAGTGGCAAATTTTCAGCGATGACTCTATCGTCGCTGAAGGTTGAATGATCAGCGATGACAATGTCATCGCTGAAAGTCCTCCATTTTCAGCGACGACAGTGTCATCGCTAAAAGCTCTGTACGAATTACGATGCCATGCTTTAGCGACGACATTGTCGTCGGTGAAGGCTGAACTTTTGAAAAAAAATTTGGTCATTGCTGAAAGCTTCAGCGACGATCGAATTTTTTGTGTCGTCGCTGAAAGTTAGGGGCTATTTATTCGTTGCCACGTCCTCCCCCCTCATTCGCACGTTTGAAGTTTCTGAACCTGAGGTAAGTTTCTGAACTTTCTCTCTATTTTAGTTTTTTCTAATTTTAGTATATTTATTTTTTTATATATGTTAATATGTATTCATTTTGTATGTTGTATCTTTTAATTTGTTAGTTATTATTAGCACTTGGCTTAATTTGCGGAAAGTATTCAGAGTTGATCAGTAGATTTTTGCCATTTAGGTACGTAAATAAAAAATTATAATTTTTTTGTGTACTAATATATTTAATTTAATCAAATAGTTTGCAATGAATTAATAGAATTAATAGTATGTTTAATTTGAATTAATAGAATTGATAATATGTTTAATTTAATACAAAATGTTGTATTATTTAATTTTGTATGTTGTAAATTTTACATTTATTTATGTAAATTTAACTTAGCATTAATTTTATAAATATAAATTTGATTATTATTATGCATTAGAAATTTATAATTTTGAAGTATACAATATATGTGTAGATTACTCATTTAGACTAATGTAAGATAAAATAGTTATGATATTTTATTTACAAAATGTAAAATTTGTCATGCAATTTAGAACACTTCAAACTTATTAGATTCAATGAAATAATGTAAGATAGATAATTAGAATAAATATATAAATTTATCTTAGAAAGTAAGAAATTACAGTAATATCCCTTATTTTTTAATTGAGATTGAAACTTAACAATTCAAATTCTATTATTTTCACTACATACTAAGAAAAATTCAATTAAACTAGAGATTACATAAAAATAAAACCCTAACAATCCAAATTAAGATATTTACATCTCATAGAAATAAAAAATTTCAAAACACTAGGAAGTTCACATGAAAATCATACCCCTCTTGGATAAAACCATATTTACTTAAATAAAGAAGCTGAATTGTGCATCTTATAAATAACATACACCTTATAAAACTAAACCTACTTAAACTTACAATTAGGAAGTCCATTCACAAAATCTAAAATTTGTGATGCAATTTAGGAAACTTTAAACTTATTAGATTTAATGAAATAATGTAAAATAGATAATTATTATAAATATATAATTCTATCTTAGGTTCAGTTAGAGATTACAGTAATATCCCCTATTTTTTAATTGAGATTGAAACTTAACAATTCAAATTCTATTATTTACACCACATACTAAGAAAAATTCAATTAAACTAGAGATTACATAAAAATAAAACCCTAACAATCCAAATTACAATATTTACATCTCATAGAAATAAAAAATTTCAAAACACTAGGAAGTTCGCATGAAAACCACACCCCTCTTGGATAAAACCATATTTACTTAAATAAAGAAGCTGAATTGTGCATCTTATAAATAACATACACCTTATAAAACTAAACTTACTTAAACTTACAATTAGGAAGTCCATTCACAAAATCTAAAATTTGTGATGCAATTTAGGAAACTTTAAACTTATTAGATTTAATAAAATAATGTAAGATAGATAATTATAATAAATATATAAATCTATCTTAGGTTCAGTTAGAGATTACAGTAATATCCCTTATTTTTCAATTGAGATTGAAACTTAACAATTCAAATTCTATTATTTACACCACATACTAAGAAAAATTCAATTAAACTAGAGATTACATAAAAATAAAATCCTAACAATCCAAATTACGATATTTACATCTTATAGAAATAGAAAATTTCAAAACACAGGAAGTTCGCATGAAAATCACACCCCTCTTGGATAAAACTACATTTACTTAAATAAAGAAGCTGATATTGTGCATCTTATAAATAATATACACTTTATAAAACTAAACTTACTTAAACTTACAATTAGGAAGTCCGTATTCATAGTATAGACATCTTTATAAAGAAGTTGAATTGTGCACTTTATCAATATAGTAAAGTAGGTTACGTAAATAGGAGCACTGACACTTAAACAACGATACATATAAATTGTTGTATCATTAATTTAAATTATTATAAAATTTTAATTATTGTAAATATATTTTTACAATAATTTTAATTAGAACTACATTTACATTTAAATGTTAAGCTTAGACCCGTTCAAGGGTTGATTGTTTTCTGAACATCAATCAACCCTTGAATTATCCTAAAAAGTTGGACAGTTTGGGATATTATCATGTAGTTATTATTAACAATTTATCAGGCTCTTGTTTGATATTGTGGAAATATCTTAGCATCCTAACTGTTCTCCGGGTATAAACTATACAAGTGTATAGTTTAGGCACTTGGAGAACCATAGGGAGATGCTGCCGAAATTTCTGCACGAATCAATTGATGAGCATGGATAAATTGAAAAAAATAATAACTATAGAAATATCTCGAATGGGATAGGACCCTACCCTTCAAAATTGAAGTGATACGGTGCATTTAGGGTAATTGTCAAATATTAATCAACATACTTTATTTCACCTAAAGCAATTTTCTTCCTGTTCAGTGATACAATGTCTGTCGATAAAAGTTGAATACATTTACCAAATCGATTGTCGGATGAGTATTGGAATGGTGCAGTAAGATTTGTTCAAAGAGCCAAAAACTTTGCCGATGAAAGGGGTATGGTAAGGTGTCCATGCAAAAAGTGTGTGAATTTAATATTCCAAACATTACTAACATTAGAGGCGCATATTATAGATAATGGATTTCATCCATTATACATAAATTGGGTACACCATGGTGAAGCAGATGTTTCAACTTCTAGAGGAACTAGTGAGATATCTCCTAACAATAGAGATGAGCTGGCAGATATTATACATGATTTCATTGGCCCTGAGGCAACTGAAGTTGATTTTCACAATGACGAGTACAGGGGTGAGAACGCGGCTGACGAAGACATTGGAACAAAATATAGTAACTATGATAACCTATTCGAGCAAGTAGAAACAGAGTTGTATCCAGGTTGCACAGCATTTTCAGTATTGAACTTCTTGGTGAAACTTATGCATTTGAAGGTTTTGCATAAGTGGACAAACAAGTCATTTGATGCTCTCCTTCGATTATTAAAAGAGGCACTTCCAAACAATAATAAATTGCCTGAATCATACTATGGTGCAAGGAAATAGCTCAACAAGTTGGGGTTGGGGTATGAATCAATCCATGTATGCAAACATGATTGCGCACTTTTTTGGAAAGATCATACTTCTAAAGATAATTGTCCAATTTGTGGGGAGAGTCGATGGGTAAATAAAACTACAAAAGGAAAGAAGGTGCCCCAAAAAGTGGTTCAATATTTTCCTTTAACTCCTCGATTACAGCGTCTGTATCAGTCGAGACATACTGCAAAAAATATGATATGGCATCACACTGGAAAATCAAAAGAAGAGGGGGTAATGCAACATTTGGTGAATGGAAAAGCTTGGCAGGAGTTCGATAAGAGGTATCCTAATTTCTCCACTGACCCACGAAACGTCAAGTTGGGTTTAAGTGCAGATGGGTTTAATCCTTTTAGTGATAGGAACCTATCTTATAGCATGTGGCCAGTGGTTATGACTACTTACAACTTGCCACCATGGATATGCATGAACTAATCTTTTTTCATGTTGACCTTATTAATCCCAGGGCTGCAATCGCCAGGTAAAGATATCGATGTGTTCTTACAGCCGGTTGTAGAAGAGTTGAGGGATCTCTGGGAGAGAGGAGTTGAAACTCGAGATGCAAATACAAATACGGTGTTCAATATGCGGGCAGCATTGCTCTGGACTATTAATGATTTTCCTGGTCGAAGTAGTCTATTCGGGTGGAGCAGGCAAGGATACAAAGCATGTCCTACATGTAATTCAGATACTCCGTCGGTTCAAGTTAGAGGAAAAATAGCTTACGTTGGTCATCGTCGTTGGCTTCCAAGAAGTCACACATGGAGAAATAGGAAGGAATTCAATGGAAGGTTGGATAGGAGAGCCCCTCCTCGGCCTCTTACCAATAATGTTATAATGGAATAGTTGGCCAAAGTGCCATAGAGACTTCCAGGAAAACATGTTGAATTTGGTGGTGTAAAGCGAAAGAGAGGTGCCGACGAACTTAATGGAGCAAGAGAAGTATATTTTTTAATCTTCCTTATTGGCCAACAATGAACTTAAGGCATAACATTGATGTCATGCATGTTGAGAAAAATGTATGTGATAGCATCTTAGGTACATTATTGGAGATTGAGCACAAAATAAAGGATACAGACAATGCAAGACGAGATTTGGCAGACATGAAGATAAGGCCTAACTTGCATCTATATGAGTAGAGGGATTAACTTTTCAAGCCGCATGCTGGATATACGCTTAACCAGGAAGACCGAAAATGATTTTGCCAGTATATAAAGAATGTGAAATTTCCAGATGGGTTTGCTGCGAGTCTTAGTAAGAACATCACAGATCGTGACCTTAAGTTAAAGGGGTTGAAATCACATGATTGTCATGTTATTATGCAAAGACTGTTAGGACCAGGTGTCCGGGCTTTTTTGCCAAAGGAATTATCATATCCACTAGTCGAGTTATGCAATTTCTTTAGTTAAATATGTGCTAGAACTCTCAACAGGGAGGATATTCTGCAAGCCAAACAAGACATTATCATAATTTTGTGCAAGCTTGAGAGGATATACCCCCTAGCATTTTTTGACATAATGGTTCACTTGGTGATGCATCTGCCAGATGAAGCATTGGAAGGAGGACCCGTTCATTTTCGGTGGATGTACCCATATGAGAGGTATATAAAAAAGTTAAAGGATTATGTTCGAAATCGTGCTTGACCAGAGGGTTCAATTGCAGAAGGATATATTGTTGATGAGGCATTAACATTTTTCTCCATGTATTTGGAAGGAGTGGAAACTAGATTCAACCGCTCTGATAGAAATCAAGATGTAACACCTAGTCAAACAAGAAGGACATTGTCGGTGTTCCGGTCCCAATGTCGACCGATAGGGAAGAAGATTATTTCTCATTTCGATAGAAAGGATCGGGATATTGCAGTTTGGTACATCTTGAATAATTGTACTGAGATTGAAAAATATCTCCAGTGAGTATCTTAAACTTCAGTTGTGTTCGTCTCCCTTTTGTGATTATAATAGACTAAGATTGTTATGTTCTACAGTGAGCATCGATTGGAACTCAAACGAAGTGGTGCTGAAGATATTGATAACTTACAGAGAACCAAATTTCCCTCGTGGTTTTACTCAAAGGTAAGGATTTTTTTCTTCCCAAATCCATTGAACGGATATCTTAAATATTGTTCATTTCCCTTATTGATATTTTAATTTAATTCTTGGAATAATTGCTACTTTTGTAGATGTACTATTTACATAGGAACGGTTCCCCAGAGGCCACCGTAGAGTTATTATCATTAGCATCCGGTCCCAGTTTCACTAACATGGTGTACTCTGCGTGTATTGTAAATGGAGTACGCTTTGTAGTCAAAGCTCGGGATGAGAAGCATAAAACGCAAAATAGTGGCATTTCTATTCCGGGGATTGATGGTAACATGTTTTATGGTGTACTGGAAGAAATAATTGAGTTGACTTATTTAAATAAGTACAATGTGACTTTATTTAAATGCAAGTGGTATGACACTAATCCTAAAAAAGAAGAAACTTTATACTGATAAGAATATCACAAGTATCTCCATCAATGGACAATGGTACAAGGATGATCCTTACATACTTGCTACTCAAGCAAAATAAGTGTTTTACACTGAGGATCTCCTTTAATGGATCAAATTAGAGGGTCGTCCATAATATGGTGCATCGCGATATATGGGATCTATCCAGTGATGGAGATAATGCACAACACCTGTTATTTCTGCAAGATAGTAACTCGTCCAGCTTCAACCTCACAGTTGATCTGGGAGATTTCGATCTAGTACACCTAGGTAATGAAAGAAATAGTCCTTCAATCATTCCAACGTACAAGAATGTTGGACGTGGTGCTCATGGAGAAGACACCTTCATCGATGATGACGAGAGCCTTGAAGATGAAACAATTGATGATTATATGGATGAGGAGCCCACACAATCTGATAATGAAGGAGAATCCGATGACCATCAGTCTGTTAAGTTCACCGACACTGATTCTGACTAGGGATAAAATAACATATTCGAACCACAACTCATAATTATGTAAGCATGATTATTAAAATAATAAATGTGATTGTAAAAAGTTAAACCATTTCATCGTTCAACTGGACATTGAGTTATTTCTAATTACTTATATGATGTGTATTATTTAAGTTATGGCGGATGTTGAGGCACGATACCACGGAGGTGACGCTGGAGGCGATCCACCGGAGCGACCCACCCGTATTCCATCTCAGTGTGAGGGCTCAGGTATTTGTTATTAATTATGCATACCTAAGCTTGATTAAATATTATGTTTATTTTGTTAATATTTTTCTTTATTAAATGAAATAGCACCTGCTAAAAAGAGGGGACCGAATAGGTCCCTAAGACTGCACGAGAAGATAGGCAGGGGTGGAGGCAGACCGGTGCCTGTACAGTTTGATACAACTGGTACATGGCATGCGGTTGGTGAGAATGCCAGTCATCTCCCTCGTGATATTAGCAGCATAATTCGCACCCACGTGCCGCCCTATTATAAGTCTTGGCGGAGTTGTACCTTAGGAGATCCGAGACAGAGTTGTGCAGGAGGTTTGCGTAAGTATCCATTTCCTTTTGAATTAATATTTTTAAGACTGAAATTTCTAAATATATGACTCATAAATTTATTAAATGTCTTTTAATGCAGTCCCATTTCGAGTTCCAGGGCATCTCTGAGGGTGATCGGGATAAAGCGCTCTCTGGTTTGATGCAGACTGCTGCCGACCTGTACAGAGATTGGAAGTACAGGTTGAATAAGTATTTCTTAGAGCATGAAGGTGATCGATACCAGGAGTATGACTTGGATCGAGCTCGACGTTGTGTGCCTCGATCTATCTCACCGCAGACATGGCAGAGGTGTGTGGACTTCTTTTATAGTGACGAGTACAGGGTAAGTATGATATTTTATGGTATTATGTCAGTATTTCATAATTAGTAAATTGTGAACATAAAAATTTAACTTTTTCCTTTTAATTTGTAGGAGTTGTCTGCAAGAAATACAAATAATAGAGCACAAAAGGTTGTGAATGACCAGCATGGGTCAAAGTCTATTGCTGCACATCGCTTTGATAAGGTAATTTAATTTTTTTGTATCTTTTTTAAATATATCCACTTGTTAAATAGCCTTGCTACCCTTTATCCTTTTTTTTTTGTTACAAAATTTGAATAGAGAAACAGAGATACTGGTGAGCTGCAGTCGATGCCCGATAACTTGAGGGACCAACACACATACAGGTTGGGGGAGTGGGTGCATCCGATCTCCTTAGGGGCAACATGTAAGTTATTTGAATTTCATATTTTAAATAAAATTTTATAAATATATCTTCTAAGATAGATTTCTTATTACTTTTTTTTAATAATTTAAGGCGAGGATTACTGAGCTCATGACTCAGCATGTACAGTCTAGTGTACATATTCGAACAGTTAGATGAGCTTGCCTACGACTCCTGTACAGTTAGATGAGGCTGCCATCGCCGATGAAGTGCTTGGCACTCGTCGAGGGTACAGGAAGGCTATTGGGCGTGTACTTGCTGGTCAACTTATCATTCGATGGGGACTTCCAGCAGGGGACAAGCTCACAGACCGTGTCTCAGGTCGGTGAGTTGCAGGAGCAGTTACACCAGAGTCGGGAGCAGGTTGAGCAGAGCCCAGCGATTGATTCAGGAGCAGCAGCAGCAGCTTGATCAGCAGCAGCAGCAGATTACTCAGCAGCAGGAGATGATGCAGCAACAACAGCAGATGCAACAGCAGCTTGGGACTTATCTTACTGAGATGAGCTCGATCCTTAGACAGCAGGGTATCATCCTACCACCTGCCTCCATTTGCTGCTGCTACATCGCCTGGGCCGAGTAGATTTGCGCCGGCACCTACCGCTCAGCCACCACCGTCATTTTATCATCCTCGTAGTGATGATGATGATGATGATGACGACGACAACGATCATGGTGCACTGTGATATTTACACCTCCCTACTTCCCCGTAGTATATTTTGTTTATGTATTTTTATAATTTTTTATATGTGCACATTTACATAGATGATGTATATATATTAGTTTATTCATATAAAAATTATTTTTACCATTGCTTTATGAGTATTAATTTTTTATGTTGGATCAAATTGTTAAACATTATTAATAATACTACTGATATATTATAATTGTATAATTTATATTAAAATTAAATTTAAAAAATTATTAAACGATTCAAGTTAATTAAAATAAAGAATATATCATTTAAAATAATACGACAATTTGATTTTTAAATTTTTAAAAAAAAATTTAAGAAACTTTTAGCGGCAACAATTGTCATCGCTATAGGTTAGAAGTCGTCGCTGAAGGTCGGACTTTCAGCGACAACAAAATGTCGTCGCTGAAAGCCTGAGCTTCAGGGCTGAAAGGCGGACCTTCAGCGACGACTTCTAACCTATAGCGACAACAGTTGTTGCCGCTAAAAATTAAATTTCAAAATTTTTTGAATTTTGAAATTAGTTTTCTGCGACGACAAAGTCGTTGCAAAAGGCCTGACTTTTAGCGACGACAACTTGTCGTCGCTATTGACCTTTTCAGGCACGGACCTACGTCGACGATATTTTTAGCGACGACTTTTTCTTTTGCGACGACCGAGGGACTTTTTAGTGGCGACATTAGTCTTTTTTGTTGTAGTTAAAAAGGGAAGAATAAATAAAAATGATTTCATAAAGTAAAATTTTATATTTTTAATTTATTAACTATTAAATAAATTTTTATGTTTTTAAAATACTTATGTCATAATTTATTGAAAGCATTTTAATTTTGAAAGTTTTTAAATTACAATGTATTATAAATAAACTTGAATTAATAATCATTAAATTAAATTTATTATATAGTAAAGACGTATAAAAATATACAAATAAATTAATATAGATAATTTACTCAAATTATTTATTTTTAAGTTATTTATGATCTAAACTTTAAAAAAATATAATTCAAATAAAAATATTATATCATTAATTTTTTACCTATTAAACAAGTTTCTTGATTATAAATATTAAATCACTCATTTTTGTATCATCAAAATTTAATGATTTCATTCTATTATAAAATTAATATACCAATATCTAAATTTTTAATTTTGGCGGACGTTGGAGTTGTCCTTTTCTGTATAATTTCTTTTTATTATTATTTTTTAAGCAGGATTTTGGATGACTTATCTTCACTAGCACGAGTTAGTCAATTAAGTCCAAACTGTGCTGGCGGTTGTGTCAATTAATACGTAGCGTTATTCGTTACATTTATTCATTTGAAAGCTATTTTTGTCAATTGAGTGGGACTATCAGCCCTCCTTCCCCCCCCCCCCCCTTCCGTTTTAGTCTTCATTTTTCATTTCTATTTTAATACAATGTATAATTTGTGGCCACATTTGAGTCCACTCATCTGATTGGTTGCATGATTTGACTAAAAAATTAATCTATTCAGTTTTAAATTATAATTGATTTACATTGAACTCAAATAAGAAAATTTGCTCATTTAATTGAACAAACTGAGCCAAATTATTTCCTACCTCCACTCATTTAACTTGTAATATCCATTACACTTTCTATTTTTTATTTTATTGATGTAATATATATAATTAAATTTTTTTTTATTCTTTCAATATAACATTTAATTATGTATATAATCAAATTAAATTTTATCTAGCTTTTTATAAAACATAATATTATTTTTATTTAATAAAGTCTTCTTATCAAATTGAATTGAAATTCAATTGAGCCTAAATCAAGCTCTAAGCTTATGAAATTTGGAATATTTAGCAATTGTTGTCAAATTGCATAGAGTTAACTTTTAAGTTTTAGAATATTTTGATCAAATCAAACTCAAGCCAAAATATTAAAACTAGTTCAAGGCTTTTACCTCTCTATATTATTCACTCTGCAATCACCAATGTAAAATCTTGACTCAGACTCGATTCACCATTGTTATCCTATTTTTCCGTTGTAATTTTAAAATTCAATCGAGGCAGTGGATTCCACCGCTATCTACATAACGCCTCCTCCTCTCTCTCTTTATTCCTGGTGCCCGTTTAGAGTCTTTAGACGACATGATAATATAGGATAAGATCAATATAATATAGTATAAGATAGGATAATAAAAATATATAATATAATATTATTTAATATTTGATAAATAATTGTATAAAAATGATAGATATAGTTATATTATTATATTGTATATAAGATGGACAGTATTAAAAAATATTTATTTGGATAAAATTATCCCTAATTTAATAAGCTAAAAACGGTAGATATCATTATCTTTTTACTGGAGTCTAACAATTGTGACTTCTTTAATACTTTTATTAATAATTTAATTATTAATAATTATTACTTTTATGAATAATTATTTTTTCATTTTCATTCAATTTTTTTGGCACTAACCTATACATCAGTTGATAACAAGTTTAATTATTTCAAATTGAAGGTATAAATAATTAAAAATATGAAGTTATAAATAGTGCAAAATATAAATAATGCTAATATTATTATGAAAAATTATTAAAAATATTATATTCAATTAATTATTATTAATTTTGTGTCCAAAGTTAAAAAAATCTACTGCAGCCACAAGCATCTGGTATTGCTAAAGAAAAAGAAGAAAGAGGAGCAAAAACAGTGATCTGAGCAATCATCAGGTGAAGAGCAAGAAGGGTAAGACTGTAAAAAAAGAGGCAAAAAAGTAGCCCATATCCTATCTGGTTATGTTCTTCCGTTAGAGTGATGATAATTTTATCTTGTTGAGTAAGATAAAATGAATTAATTGAATAACTTAATATTATTAAATATAAAAACTAAATACCTATTAAAATATAACAGTGTATAATTATACTATCAGCTCTCACCCATCAATCCCGACAAACAAGCCTTTAGAAGTTCTATTTTGTTTTATATATTTAATGTTAAATACAGGGTATTTGATGAAAGATAATTTTTTTATTTTCATAATTTTAAGTATTTTTTAATAATAAAATATAAAAATAATATATTATTTTATTTATATACAAATAAATAATATTTTTAAAAATATATATTTAAAAAAATAAATAGGGATTAAATTCTTTAAACGTTTATTATTTAGCTGGTAAAACTTATTGTTAATATTCGATCATGAATATCTTATGTTTGAATCTGTTTCTCAAATATCTAATACAAATATTATAAATTCTAAAAAGGATAGGTATTTTGTCTTGATTTTAGAATAAAATAATTTATTTTATTCATTATAAACTCCCATATACTAAAAGGTTTTTTATATTATTTCTTAAATAAAAATAAATACATATTTCACAACAGATACATCAAGAAAAATTATTGTACCTATATTGACGTGAGAATATGTGCTCATAATCATAGATCATGTAATGATTATTGTACGATGATTTTTTTTAGGATGCCATTCATCATTTTAATCCTCCAAATACATGTAAAAAGAATTAATTGAGAGGTTTATAATATTATTTTTTCCCATGTGTTAGGATAGATAGGAAATAAAAAAAAAATACATGTGGGAAATTTTAAAGTGGAGGAACATAAATGAATATAGTAGGATTGGAAATTAAGATGAAAAAAAAAGACAATAAAAAGGATAGAAATAAGGAAGGAGGATAGATAATTAAGAGAGGATTTTCTTTTCTCTTATATGAATGTTTAAAGTGGAGCAAAATAATCAATAATGATATGATGAAAAAATTTACAAAACTAATCATATATTTTCAATCCCTGGTCATAATTCAAATTTTCAAACAAAAAAGGTTTTGTGATATAATTAAATTATCTTCTCTCCCTCTCTCCTACGTCCCCCACCCAAACACACAATTAGATTCCTATCCTGTACATTTCGACCCTGGCTTCATTTATTCTTTCCTATTTAATTGATCGAAATGTATTTTTATAAAAAAGTATTATTTATATGTATTTTAATAAAAAAAGTGATATGTGACTCTTATATTTATAATTTTAAAAAATAATATTTAAAATTATAATAATAAATTTTAAATTTTTGTTTAATATTAAATAAATAATTTTTTTAATTTATTATTTATAACTGTATTTTATAAAAAATATTACTTATCAAACAAATAGAAATTTAAAAAAAATTATGGAAAGGGCTAAAGACATAACAATGAAACTTATTTTATTCACTTTGCTAGTAACTTTTTAAAATTTATGTTGTAATTATCTTAAACTTAAATAATAAGAAACTGTGTGAGCCTAAATGGAACGTGTATGAGTTGCTTATTATAGTGCTTCTAACATTTCAGAATTAAAGATAATATAAAAAAATTTTAAATTATTTAATTATAATTATTTATTTTTTAAAAAACATAATTAATAATTTTAATTTAATAATCTTCAAATTATTACATCATTTTAAAATTCCAAGACTTTTATAGCACCGCATAATTCACCCGTGTTTGATCGTTGTGTCTTTAACGATACGCAAAAACTTATACATGCATGTATTACGCCTTTTGTTTTAATAGGTTTTGTTATTTCCTTCTAGAAGCTAAGTGTTATGTTATATAAGGCTTCTCGCCTTCGAAAGCTTTTCACACACATTAGCACAGCCACTCGAAAATATTAAGAATGGAAGAGATAATATTCACGGAGAAATTCGCAAAATTGGGAGCTTTAGAAAGGCAGCTTCAGGAAATTGGGTTTGGCCCAAGAGATCACACTGTGATAGAGATTGGTGGCGTCGATACGCAAAGGCTTCTTCAGGCGGCGGAGAGAGAAAGACAACAAGCGGCGGCGCCGCCCAAAAACTCTCTCTGTCGCCGTGAAATGTTAGCCCTCACCGCCCTCTGCGACGCTTTCTTGCCTTCTCTAAACGACGTCGCTGCTAAAACCTCCGACGAGTCTGTTGCCAAGTACTACCGGACTTCAGCTTCCATGGTTGGAGCACCTGAGCGTGTAGGGCTAAGATCATTACTCATTATAATTAATTGATGATTCTCTCTCACCCTTTTTTTAATATTTTTTTCATATATAGATAATTAAAGTTTTAACATATCTTGTTTTACAAGTTTTTCTTTATTTTTTCTTGGCCACTAAATTTTCATTTACGTATATATAATTTCTTCAAATTTTAATATTGCATTATCTCAATTTTTTTCTGTCAATTTTCTTAATTAATTGACCCCTTGCTTTTAATGTATTTCGTCGAAGATATCTATGACAGAAGAATGCACCTAGCCAACGCTCATGTGTGACTCCAAAATGTACAAATTTGATCACTTTGTGGAAATTGAAAAGATTGGTTGATCAATTGTAATTTCTTTTTGGTAATTTTGCAGTTCATTTCTCGTTTTTTTCATTTGCACATTATATTTTTCAAACTTTCCTTTTTAAAAAAAAAAAAATTCTCAAGCATTACACATCATCAGCAAAAATGCAATTAATTTTATGCTCTTCACTAAAATTGAAGCCAACAATTCATGGGGCTCAAAAATAAATTCGCATAAAAACATACTTTTTTTTATTAAGTTCCAAATTACGGTTGCAATGGCAGCTGTGTAGTTTTGTTGAAAAACGAAAAAATGCAAAAATATGCATAACGTAATCACGGTAGTTGAAAATTGTGATTGTGGAAGATGATGCAGCCATAACATTAATTATATATGATGTTATATTTGCAGATTGCATTTAATTTAAAATTATGATACTTATTTATTAATGTTATCATCATCACATTATTATTATTATTATTATTATTGATAATATTTGTAAATATACTTGTTAATTATGTATATTATGCAGCTTGGGGGGTTGATAAGTGAGAGGCTGAAACACCCAAAACATGGCTGCTGCGTTTATCGCTATGGCTATTGTCAACATGGTTTGGGACATTCATACTGTGCGGCATAGCCTCCCTCACAACAGAGTTCCCATTCTTCCTCAGCTTTCCCGATCTTTCTCTTCGGAAACGCCAGCAGATTTTGCAGTCTTGGTCTCTTAGTTTCTTTCGTCTTCTCAGGATGTTCTTTAGGACTGTCAAAATTCTTACTCTGCTCGTTTCCGAGAGAAAGATCGGGAAAGCTGAGGAAGAATGGGAACTCTGTTGTGAGGGAGGCTATGCCGCACAGTATGAATGTCCCAAACCATGTTGACAATAGCCATAGCGATAAACGCAGCAGCCATGTTTTTGGGTGTTTCAGCCTCTCACTTATCAACCCCCCAAGCTGCATATATATACATAATTAACAAGTATATTTTACAAAATTATCAATAATAATAATAATAATAATAATGTTGATGATGATAACATTAATAAATAAGTATCATAATTTTAATTAATGCAATCTGCAAATATAACATCATATATAATTAATGTTATGGCTGCATCATCTTCCACAATCACAATTTTCAACTACCGTGATTACGTTATGCATATTTTTGCATTTTTTCGTTTTCAACAAAACTACACAGCTGCCATTGCAACCGTAATTTGAACTTAATAAAAAGTATGTTTTTATTGCGAATTTATTTTTGAGCCCCATGAATGTTGGCTTCAATTTTAGTGAAGAGCATAAATTAATTGCATTTTTTGCTGATGATGTGTAATGCTTGAGAATTTTTTTTTTTTTAAAAAGGAAAGTTTGAAAAATATAATGTGCAAATGAAAAAAACGAGAAATGAACTGCAAAATTACCAAAAGAAATTACAATTGATCAACCAATCTTTTCAATTTCCACAAAGTGATCAAATTTGTACATTTTGGAGTCACACATGAGCGTTGGCTAGGTGCATTCTTCTTGTCATAGATATCTTCGACGAAATACATTAAAAAAGGGGTCAATTAATTAAGAAAATTGACAGAAAAAATTGAGATAATGCAATATTAAAATTTGAAGAAATTATATATTACGTAAATGAAAATTTAGTGGCCAAGAAAAAATAAAGAAAAACTTGTAAAACAAGATTATGTTAAAACTTTAATTATCTATATATTGAAAAAAATATTAAAAAAGGGTGAGAGAGAATCCATCAATTAATTATAATGAGTAATGATCTTAGCCCTACCGCTCAGGTGCTCCAACCATGGAAGCTGAAGTCCGGTAGTACTTGGCAACAGACTCGTCGGAGGTTTTAGCAGCGACGTCGTTTAGAGAAGGCAAGAAAGCGTCGCAGAGGGCGGTGAGGGCTAACATTTCACGGCGACAGAGAGAGTTTTTGGGCGCGCCGCCGCTTGTTGTCTTTCTCTCTCCGCCGCCTGAAGAAGCCTTTGCGTATCGACGCCACCAATCTCTATCACAGTGTGATCTCTTGGGCCCAAACCCAATTTCCTGAAGCTGCCTTTTCTAAAGCTCCCAATTTTGCGAATTTCTCCGTGAATATTATCTTCTTCCATTCTTAATATTTTCGAGTGGCTGTGCTAATGTGTGTGAAAGCTTTCGAAGGCGAGAAGCCTTATATAACATAACACTTAGCTTCTAGAAGGAATAACAAAACCTATTAAAACAAAAGGGCGTAATACATGCATGTATAAGTTTTGCGTATCGTTAAAGACACAACGATCAAACACGGGTGAATTATGCGGTGCTATAAAAGTCTTGGAATTTAAAATGATGTAATAATTTTGAAGATTATTAAATTAAAATTATTTAATTATGTTTTTTAAAAAATAATAATTATAATTAAATAATTTAAAATTTTTTTATATTATCTTTAATTCTGAAATGTTAGAAGCACTATAATAAGCAACTCATACACGTTCCATTTAGGCTCACACAGTTTCTTATTATTTAAGTTTAAGATAATTACAACATAAATTTTAAAAAGTTACTAGCAAAGTGAATAAAAATAAGTTTCATTGTTATGTCTTTAGCCCTTTCCATAATTTTTTTTAAATTTCTATTGTTTTGATAAGTAATATTTTTTATAAAATACAGTTATAAAATAATAAATTAAAAAATTATTTATTTAATATTAAACAAAAATTTAAAATTTATTATTATAATTTTAAATATTATTTTTTAAAATTATAAATATAAGAGTCACATATCACTTTTTTTATTAAAATACATATAAATAATACTTTTTTTTATAAAAATACATTTCGATCAATTAAATAGGAAAGAATAAATGAGCCAGGGTCGAAATGTACAGGATAGGGAATCTAATTGTGTGTTTGGGTGGGGGACGTAGGAGAGAGGGAGAGAAGATAATTTAATTATATCACAAACCTTTTTTTGTTTGAAAATTTGAATTATGACCAGGATTGAAAATATATGATTAGTTTTGTAAATTTTTTCATCATCATTCATTATTGATTATTTTGCTCCATTTAAACATTCATATAGAGAAAAGAAAATCCTCTCTTAATTATCTATCCTCCTTCCTTATTTCTATCCTTTTTATTGTCTTTTTTTTTTCATCTTAATTTCCAATCCTACTATATTCATTTATGTTCCTCCACTTAAAATTTCCACATGTATTTTTTTTTTATTTCCTATCTATCCTAACACATGGGAAAAAATAATATTATAAACCTCTCAATTAATTCTTTTACATGTATTTGGAGGATTAAAATGATGAATGGCATCCTAAAAAAAATCATCGTACAATAATCATTACATGATCTATGATTATGAGCACATATTCTCACGTCAATATAGGTACAATAATTTTTTCTTGATGTATCTGTTGTGAAATATTATTTATTTTTATTTAAGAAATAATATAAAAAACCTTTTAGTATATGGGGTTTATAATGAATAAAATAAATTATTTTAATTCTAAAATCAAGACAAAATACCTATCCTTTTTAGAATTTATAATATTTGTATTTAGATCATTTGAGAACAGATTCAAACATAAGATATTCATGATCGAATATTAACAATAAGTTTTACCAGCTAAAATAATAAAACGTTTAAAGAATTTAATCCCTATTTATTTTTTTTAAATATATATTTTTAAAAAATATTATTTATTTGTATATAATAAAATAATATATTATTTTTATATTTTATTATTAAAAAATACTTAAAATTATGAAAATAAAAAAATTATCTTTCTCAAATACCCTGTATTTAACATTAAATATATAAACAAATAGAACTTCTAAAGGCTTGTTTGTCGGGATTGATGGGTGAGAGCTGATAGTATAATTATACACTGTTATATTTTAATAGGTATTTAGTTTTTATATTTAATAATATTAAGTTATTCAATTAATTCATTTTATCTTACTCAAACAAGATAAAATTATCATCACTCTAACGGAAGAACATAACCAGATAGGATATGGGCTACTTTTTGCCTCTTTTTTACCATTCTTACCCTTCTTGCTCTTCACCTGATGATTGCTCAGATCACTGTTTTTGCTCCTCTTTCTTCTTTTTCTTTAGCAATACCAGATGCTTGGTGGCTGCAGTAGATTTTTTTAACTTTGGACACAAAATTAATATAATTAATTGAATATAATATTTTTTAATAATTTTTTCATAATAATATTAGCATTATTTATATTTTGCACTATTTATAACTTCATATTTTAATTATTTATACTCAATTTGAAATAATATAACTTGTTATCAACTGATGTATAGGTTAGTGCCAAAAAATTGAATGAATGAAAAATAATTATTCATAAAAGTAATAATTATTAATAATTAAATTATTAATAAAAGTATTAAAGAAGTCAATTGTTAGACTCCGTAAAAGATAATGATATCTACCGTTTTTAGCTTATTAAATTAGGGATAATTTTTATCCAAATAAATATTTTTTTAATACTGTCCATCTTATATACAATATAATAATATAACTATATCTATCATTTTTTTATACAATTATTTATCAAATATTAAATAATATTATATTATATATTTTTATTATCCTATCTTATACTATATTATATTGATCTTATCCTATATTCATGTCGTCTAAAGACTCTAAACGGGCACCAGGAATAAAGAGAGAGGAGGCGTTTGTAGATAGCGGTGGAATCCAACTGCCTCGGATTGAATTTTAAAATTACAACGGAAAAATAGGATACAATGGGAATCGAGTCTGAGTCAAGATTTTACATTGGTGATTGCAGAGTGAATAATATAGAGAGGTAAAAGCCTTGAACTATTTTAATATTTTGGCTTGAGTTTGATTTGATCAAAATATTCTAAAACTTAAAAGTTAACTCTATGCAATTTGACAACAATTGCTAATATTCCAAATTTCATAAGCTTAGAGCTTGATTTAGGCTCAATTGAATTTCAATTCAATTTGATAAGAAGACTTTATTAATAAAAATAATATTATGTTTTATAAAAAGCTAGATAAAATTTAATTTGATTATATACATAATTAAATGTTATATTTGAAAGAATAAAAAAAATTTAATTATATATATTTACATCAATAAAATAAAAATAGAAAGTGTAATGGATATTACAAGTTAAATGAGTGGAGTAGGAAATAATTTGGCCTCAGTTTGTTCAATTAAATGAGCAATTTTCTTATTTGAGTCAATGTAAATCAATTATAATTTAAACTGAATAGATTAATTTTTTAGTCAAATCATGCAACCATCAGATGAGTGACTCAATGTGGCCACAAATATACATTGTATAAAATAGAAATGAAAAATGAAGACTAAAACGGAAGGGGGGGGGGGGGAAGGAGGGCTGGATAGTCCCACTCAATTGACAAAATAGCTTTCAAATGATAAATGTAACGAATAACGCTACGTATTAATTGACACAACCGCCAGCACAGTTTGGACTTAATTGACTAACTCGTGCTAGTGAAGATAAGTCATCCAAATCCTGCTTAAAAATAATAATAAAAAGAAATTATACAGAAAAGGACAACTCCAACGTCGCCAAAATTAAAAATTTAGATATTGGTATATTAATTTTATAATAGAATGAAAATCATTAAATTTTTGATGATACAAAAATGAGTGATTTATATTTATAATCAAGAAACTTGTTTAATAGGTAAAAATTAATGATATAATATTTTATTTTGAATTATATTTTTAAAGTTAGATCATAAATAACTTAAAATAAATAATTTGAGTAAATTATCTATATTAATTTATTTGTATATTTTTATACGTCTTTACTATATAATAAATTTAATTTAATGATTATTAATTCAAGTTTATTTATAATACATTGTAATTTAAAACTTTCAAAATTAAAATGCTTTCAATAAATTATGACATAAGTATTTTAAAAACATAAAATTTATTTAATAGTTAATAAATTAAAATATAAAATTTTACTTATGAATCATTTTTTATTTATTCTTCTCCTTTTTAACTACAACAAAAAAGACTAATGTCGCCACTAAAAAGTCCTCGGTCGTCGCAAAAGAAAAAGTCGTCGCTAAAAATATCGTCGACGTAGGTCCTGCCTGAAAAGGTCAATAGCGACGACAAGTTGTCGTCGCTAAATCAGGCCTTTTGCAACGACTTTGTCGTCGCAGAAAACAATTTCAAAATTCAAAAAATTTTGAAATTTAATTTTTTAGCGGCAACAACTGTTTTCGCTATAGGTTAGAAGTCGTCGCTGAAAGTCCGCCTTTCAGCCCTGAAGCTCAGGCTTTCAGCGACGACTTTTGTTGTCGCGAAAGTCCGACCTTCAGCGACGACTTCTAACCTATAGCGATGACAATTGTTGCCGCTAAAAGTTTCTTAAATTTTTTTTTAAAAATTTAAAATCAAATTGTCGTATATTTTAAATGATATATTCTTTATTTTAATTAACTTGAATCGTTTAATAATTTTTTAAATTTTTTTAATATAAATTATACAATTATAATATATCAGTAGTATTATTAATAATGTTTAACAATTTGATCCAACATAAAAATAATACTCATAAAGCAATGGTAAATAATTTTTATATGAATAAACTAATATATATACATCATCTATGTAAAGCACATATAAAAAATATAAAGATACATAAACAAAATATACTACGGGGAAGTAGGGAGGTGTAAATATCCAGTGCACCATGATCGTCGTCGTCATCGTCATCATCATCATCATCATCCTGACTACGAGGATGATAAAATGACGGTGGCGGCTGAGCGTAGGTGTCGGCGCAAATCTACTCGACCCAGCTGTGTAGCAGCAGGCAAATGGAGGCAGCGGTAGGATGATACCCTCTGTCTAAGACCAAGCTCATCTCAGTAAGATAATCCCAAGCTGCTGCTGCATCTGCTGCTGCTGCTGCATCATCTCCTGCTGCTGAGTAATCTGCTGCTGCTGTTGATCAAGCCGCTGCTTCTGCTCTTGAATCAATCGCTGGCTCTGCTCAACTGCTCCCGACTCTGGTGTAACTGCTCCTGCAACTCACCGACCTGAGACACGGTCTGTGAGCTCGTCCCCGTGCTGGAATCCATCGAACGATAAGTCTGACCAGCAAGGACACGCCCACAGCCTTCCTGTACCTCGACAGTGCCAAGTACCTCATCGGCGATGGCAGTCTCATCTAATTGTACAGGAGTCATAGGCAAGCTAGTGGATGATACACTAGACTGTACATGCTGAGTCATGAGCTCAGTCATCCTCGCCTTAAATTATTAAAAAAAAGTAATAAGAATCTATCTTAGAAGATATATTTTATAAAATTTTTATTTAAAATATGAAATTCAAACAACTTACATGTTCCCCTAAGGGATCGGATGCACCCACTCCCCCGACCTGTATGTGTGTCGGTCCTAAGTTATCGGGCACCGACTGCAACTCACCAGTATCTCTGTTTCTCTGTTCAAATTTTGTAACAAAAAAAAAAGGATGAAGGGTAGCAATGCTATTTAACAAGTGGATATATTTAAAAAGATACAAAAAATAAATTACCTTATCAAAGCGATGTCCAGCAATAGACTTTGACCCATGCCGATCATTCACGACCTCTGTGCTTTATTATT
>JAIUCU010000077.1:0-24277 GCA_020226215.1 Sindora glabra
TTATATATTTAATATTAAATATATAAATTATTTTTTAATTTTATTAATATTTATTAATTATATTTTTATTAAACAGGTTTTTTACGAAAATAAAAGAAAACTTAGAGCAATCACAAATGAAATGTGGCGCTCCGCGGGCATACACTAGTTATGAATATAAAATTGATGTTGAAATTTATGAAAACAAAATTCGTGAGAAAGGTTCTTCCTCCGAGAAAACAAAAGTAAAAAGCCAAATTGGTGGATGGTCATGGGTCATAGTCATACATTGCCGCATGCTTGCATGATATAACGTTGATATTGACAAATGACAATTGCTAAGATTAAAACTCGCGTAAGCCATTACGGACAGCTATCGAGATTATGGTATTGCGATATCGCCAAAAGTAAAAGATAGTTGTTTGACCTTACTTTTGAATTCTACGTACGCAACAAATGAGATAACCCACGGCGTTTTAGTTCACTCACAAAATGAATGGCCCTTTTGTCATACACTTTTAGGGATGATTTCATTTTATTTTAATAAAAATAATTTTAATATATTTATAAATAAATTTTATTATTTATTAATTTTGTAAATAAATTATTTTATTTATAATATATTAAAAATTATAAAAATTAATTAAAAATAAAATTTAATAGTATTATAATAAATATAATATTAGAGAAAGGATAAATTATTTATATAATATATTTTTTAAGTTAAATAAAATAAATTCTAGTAAAATCCTTGTAAAATTGAATAAAATTCATAATGGTAAAAATGTAATTAAAATTAGAATTACAAATGAATTGAAATGAAATAAATTCCTTTTTACTTAAAGTCATACATCATATTAAAAATAAATTTATTTAAAAATAAAATAAAATCTTATTTTTAATTATAACAAATAAATTAAAGAATTCATCATGCATGGAGTTAAGTGAAAGTAAGTTAAACTTAAAAATGGAAAACACCGTAAGTTATAAAAAATGATTTTGAAACTAAATTTCAAATTTTTTATATTTAATAAATTAAATTTTATAAATTTATTATATTATTTTATATTTAATAATAATTTTTAATTTTTATTCAAAATTTAATTTTAAATTTTATTTTCATTGCATATAATATTACCATTTTAAAAAAGCCCTGCTCAGATTTAATAAATAATTTTGAGTTGAATTTTTAAAAATATTTTTATTGAAAAAATTTAATATTCATTACATCCAATATAAAAAATATGGAGATATGAGATATCAGAAAGTAACAAAAAAATAGCAAGAGAAATTAATAATTTTTTAAAAGAATAATATATTTTATCGCATATTTATATAATATATTTTAATAGTGCAATATTTCTTGATTAATTTATACAAAACAGAAATGTCAGTGTCTGCAACAAAAATTTCTCTATGCAGTCGTTTCACTAATTAAGAGTGGTTGTACAACATTAAATTGAACCTGCAAAATTGACGACCCGTTCAGTGTTGGCCCAAGAAACTACGCCAAGACGACCTAGCAATATTTCAGCTGACCAGAGGGGGACGCCGAATATGTCCGTCTGGTAGATAGATAGGAAATTCAAATTTTGAAAATAATTTTTAAGAAAAAGATTTTGTTAATGTTTTAATTTTTAGTGTAATTACGCCACTTAACCACAATAAAATATAGTGGATAGTGAAATAAAACTCAATTAAAATATAAATAATTTGATTTTTGCTTGCTTAAAATAATTTATTGTGAGATCTCCAATTTTTAATTTTCTTGATCAATTTTTATTTAACTTTTTGACCTTATAAGATAATTCTTATCAAATATTTTCTTCATATTAATTTAAAATAGCTTCTATATAAACATAGAAGAAGAGTTTTGTCTGAATATTAAAAATTTTATATAAAATTAATAAATTTACATGAAGGTTTATATTTTTTTAAGGGGTCATTGTCTTTTAATCTTGAGTAAATCACCAAGGTAGTCTTTGAAACATAGAGATTATATCAAAAACTTTTTTTTAAAGTTTATTTACATGAATTAATTATAATTTTAAAGAAAATTTGATGTAATATTTATCTTTTAAAAACCTATTTAATGTAGAAACTAAAGGCTTATGTATGTATTTAATGTAAAATAAACTCTAAAAAAATAAGAAGTAATCCTTAACTTTTAAAGATTAATTTTATAATTTACTCTTTAATCTTTTTGAAAATTTCAATTCAAGACATAAAAAAGGAAAAATACTCATCATCGTCGAGTGCCGTTTGCGTTAATACCAGAAAATGCAGATGCATGAATGGGAATCAATGTAGAGAAAATGGAAAAAAGTAGAGTGAGTGATGGGGCTTGTTGGCATCCTCTTGTATTGATATGCAAAGGAATGCTTATTGATTGCATATGTCTGATGTTTCTATCCTTCCCCAAGAAGAAAGCAAGGGATCTTACTGTCTCCCCCACTGTCCCTTTGAATCAAAATCTGATCGCTGTCCCCACCGCACGTTAGGGCTTTTGATGGATACGGTGACATGGGAAATTTGAGTGTGACATATGAAGCCAATGGCTCCAGGGGAGAATATATTGCATTATTGATGCAAAAATATATGAATATATTATTAAATTTAATTATATATTAAATTTATAATTTTTAAAACATATTGTATAATAATGCATTAACAATAACATATAATTATGTATCCGTGTACTCTTGTATCAATGATGCATAGTAAATTTTTTCCACAATGAACTTGTTTCTTATCCTTTGCCGAAATTTTAATGGCTTTATGTAATCTGGTGGAAACTTTCATCAATGTAACTGTAAAATCCTTAGTAGAAATTACTTAGTAACTTAAGTTTTACATATTTAAGTTAAATACGGATCTTAATGATCATTGGTAATATATAATTGATTATTTTCTTGTTTTAGAAATAACACTTGGAATCCTGAACCTTGAAAGAATTTATTCTAATTTTTTATTGACATAAAAATTTGATTACTCGGGTTGACAGAAAATTTCTAGTTTTATAACAACATTGAGATTTGATCGTTATTTTGTATCCATTTTTTAACAAATCGACAATAATACCATTATAATTGAACAGTTCTTAAGATTAGGAGAGCAATTTTTTAATTTATCAATAAATAATGGAAAGTATTGAGTGCTATGATAGAATCTGACGTTTTTCCAGGTTAGATCTATATGAAAGTTTCCATTTAAACATTAAACGTTAATTAATAAAACTATTTATAGGAATTTTATTTAATATTTTATAGTATGTCGAATTTTAAATATGTGAAATTACATTATCAAGTAACTTTAAAAAGAAACAATTAATTACAAAGAAAAGAAGTTATATTTAATTTTAGATGCAAAGATAACACAAAATTTCATTCTGAGATAGTTGCTAAACCCCACCCCTATAAAAAGTGATTAAAGTCTTTGAAATGAGCTTAAGTCTGTGGTTGGTCCATTAGTTTGTAAATTTAGCGGATTAGAATTCATTTTGGTAACCCATTTAAATACAGGTGTGGGGCTCGTGGTTTGTACGAATTGGCCCATATATATATATATTTATTTAATTTCATACGAATTTAAAATTTCAATTTATATAAATTTATATTCATTTCTTTCGCTTTTAAATATGTAAGATTATGTTATTAATTATATATAAATGATAATTTTATTTTTTAGATATTTTATAACTTATATTTTGTATGTATAATATTTTTTAAAATTATATTTAAATTTTAAATATATTATAACTTATATATTGATGAATATGTAGTATTCTAAAATAATTTTAATTTTTTATTATTTTAATATTTAAAAATTAAAAATATTTTATAAAAAAGCTCTCTGACTAATCTATTTATGTGCTAGCTAGCGAAAGAAGTAGCACACCTTAACCTAATATATTTAAGTATTGATCTGCACCAACCAGTTCATAAATAGGTCATCCTAACTCATTTAACAACTTTACGAGCAACAAATGCTTTATCAATAACACTAGTATAGAATTGATAACTTATATTAGTTGATAGACGTTGATTTATAATAAAATTGATATTTATTTTGATGTAGTATTATTTTTAAAATTATGTAAAAAAACTAAGATTATGGATAAGAATATAATTGATATCTAAACATTGCATGGAAATTTACAATATTAATTTTAAAACCCAACCGTTATCTAAAATATATTTCAAAAGTTATATTAGAAATTATAGAAATATAGGATATCGGTCTTAGTTAACAGTCATAATTTAAAAGCTATTTAAAAAGCCTATTTGGAAACTATAAAATCATATAACGTTAGTTTTGTTAAATAAATGATGTTTATTATTATTATTTTTTATAAATCTTTGCTCTAACTTTATCTTTTCATATAAACTCTTCTAACATCTCTTTAATATACTTTTGAGTATAATGAGTTTGATACATTAGGTTACCATCAATCTTTCACTTTACCTTATCGAGAAAGTGTACAATGGAAAATTCTTAACTTTTATTTCTCTCTAATTATATACATTCTTATTTTCTATAAAGTAAAAGTAGAATGAAAAAATTGTTGAACTCTCTCTCCTTTTTTGTTAAGAAAATGTATAATGGAAGAACCTTAACTATCAGTTCTCTCTCCTTATATACTCTATCATTTTCTAACAAAATATGCAAACTAGAGAAATTTGAGTAACAATATTAGAGTTTACATTGAAGATAAAGATTTTGATATATAGTGATTTTTTCATTATTTTTGTGTATTCATATATAGACATTAGTTTTTGTTTATTGATGATTTAGTAAAATTATTTTATATAAATTTGCAAAAGTATTGTTTCTCTTTACTTATTTATTTGTACTTTCATCATGAACAAAGTAATAACAATTAAAATTTTTTAAATTTGTATAAGTATATCTCTTTGCTCATCTATATGTCATTTTTATTTAAAATTCTATAATAGCTATTTGGATTATATAAATTAGTAAAAATAAGACATGTAGAATTAAATATAATGTTCTGTATTGAATTAGTTTAAAAATAACTTTTTTTTCATATTCGATTGTTTACATAATAAAAAATTGTAATAATCAAAAGGCCTTTACTGAGAAAATGAGAAATATAAACATATCAATTTTTGGAATTAGTCAATATCTAATATGATGGTATTTTCTCATAATTTGAGGATATATAAATGAATGCCATTTATGAAGAAATTTAAATGAATGAAACTAAATACATTTAAGTCAATGAATTTTTGAAGAAATTTAAATGAATAAAACTGAAGAGGTTTAAATGAATACAATTGAAGATGACTTCATAAATAAAATTAATGAAGGAACTTACAATGATGAATATTTTTTATGATTGTCATTCAAATCCATCTTAATCGTCATGATAGTTTATTAACTTGAAATTATAATGTCGATTTATTTTTAATGATTGTTGTGCAAGTCCTTTTCATTCGTCATGACATGTTATTAATAGTTTACACATTATTTTAGTACTTAACTAACATCTTAAATCATTGTAACCATAGAAATAGCCAAACTTACAATGTTGGTTTTAAACTGATAATTGATGTCTAATGATTTGCTCTTGCCCTATAAATAGGGCTTTCTTTACTTATTTAAAATAAATTGACTATTTATGAAGATAGCTCTCTTTCTATCAAAAAGAGAGCTTTTGAAGTGCTTCATTCCATTAATTTTGTATTTAATAATGTATTTGATTTCTTTATTTGATATGTACCTCTGATTGTTATTATATTTCAATGTGAAATTAGAGACATGTTAAATTCCATATGCTATTTCAAACTTAGTAAAATAAGTATTATTTGTTCTTTGTCAATTAGTACTGTTCGATATAAAGCTATTGTTATTGATTCTCTTTTATGTATAAATGCAAAAATATAGTTATGCAAAAATTATGTGTTACAATAAGATTACGGATTATCAATATTTGCACCTTTATGAATCATATTTTTACCCATCATAAGAGACATGATTTATAGAGGCATGAGTCTTAATACATAATTATGTACTACCATATTTTGCATTAATGAATAAAACTTTGAAAGATTCCAAAATAATAGTCCGATAACATACAATATTGATTGGCATAGTACAAATAGGATATTTATTATCAAATTTGAGATAGCACATAGAGCAAGTGACTAGTATATCCTTGCATTAAAAATAAGGACAATTAGTTATTCATAACAAATAAAACAATCAAGTAATATGAAAAAATTATAAGTAGTGGACAACTACTTTTCTTTTTAATTTGTATAGGATGCCATGTATATTTGTTGTAAATAAAAAATTTGTTATTCATTGTAAAAAATAATTTTTTATTAGTATATGTTATGTACTAATATGAAAATAAATTAAATTATAGAATTGATTTTCATAATAGATTGTCTCCTTTCTCATTTGTTTCATTTATATTCAATTTATTGCTATTTGTATCTATTTAATTGCATAAGAAAAATATTATAATGTAAAAATAAATTTTAATGCTACCAATTTACTTAAAATAACTCGAATAAAAAATAAAAAAGATCAATTTATAAAATAATATAAGTGTTTTTTTATGGGATTTAAACTTAAGACATTTAATATTGTTGCCTCTATATATGTAACATATATAAGCTGTGTTTTCAAATTCTTGTTTGAGATATATATATATATATGATATCGACTAGAAATTATAAATTCTAATGCATATAATGTATACAATTGAATTAGTTTTAGTCTAATATATACATGTTTGTTATATCTAGTCATTTTAGAATGATTCTAGAAAAGTTCTAGGATTGTTCCAGAATAATTATAGAAAAAATTATTCAAAAAAAATTTTTTTTATTAAAAAGACATTTATTTATAATAATGTTCATTTTTATGTAATAATTGATGTTAAACATTATTTAATAAGATGATGTTGTTATATTAAAAATAGTGGTGTTTTCATAAAATCAAAGTCTAATATTAAACTTAGATATCAATTCATTACAAAAACTAATGTGGTAAAATTGATGCAAAAATTTAGGTCACGAGCATGAATTAAAAATTAAAAAGTTAAAACATAGCCCAAGTTGAAAATAAAAAAAGTAGAACACAATATTATTTACATATTTTATCTTAAAACTCTTTTAACCCTCAGATAATTTTTATCTAATGAGGTATGCTCTCTTTCCAAATTTAAAGTAATTTTCTTTGATTTTGTATTTTTGCTTGCTAATTATTTTGTAAGATTAAAGCTTAATTAACATGTGATTAAATATGTAAGATTTAGCATTCATTAGAAAAGCATAGAATATAATTATAAGGATTTTTTTCTTTTGTATTCATTTTTGTAATTTATTTTGTGATTTTCTATTCAACTTTATTTTGTTGCTTATCATTTTGATGTAGTTTTTACAAGTTTACATAGGAAAAAAATTTGATGTTATTTATCCTTTTTAGAATTTTGTTGTATTATCTATTATGTTTTCATATGAAAATGTGTAATTCACTAATTTTTCATGAATGCTCATTATATTTATAGGTATTATATTTAGAAAAATTTTCTAGAGAGCATTAGCCTCGCATATTGAGTTATGAGTATCAAAATAGATTTAGCGAAGTATTCATATCTGATTATGGTATTGTATATAATTTTTCATTATTTTCAATCTTTTTTTATTTAATTTTTTCTTTAAAGTTGTTTAAATTTGGATTCTCTTAAATAATAAGAGATGTTGACTTTCTATATCTAATTATGAATATAGGAGAAATAGGGAGAATGATGATGCGAGAAATATGAAGATGGGATTAGGGTTTAGGACAAAGAAGTGAAGAATTGGAGATTAGGGTTTAGGTGGGTGAGTTGGTTGAACATACAATATTGATTATTTAAACTAATTGACATAATATTCTGGTTTTTAGATGTCAATTTTTAAAAAGTAAACAATGTTTAACATTATTTCTTAAAAATATAGAAACATAAATGATGTTATTTTTCAAGGGATAAAAATCAACGTTATTATTCTATTTTAGAACAGTTTACAAATCGATATTAAAACCACTTATATTATGATGATCGATTATACATCAATCACTTTCTGATATGTAATCTCCTAAATACTCAACATCAATCAATATAAATTGCTTTTGTTTGCATGATATGATAGTATAAAGAAAAACAGAAATAAGTGAATATGGTAACATAGAGTAATGAAAGAGTAAGATATAATATTATTCAATATTCGATACATAATTGTATAAGAAAATTATAGTATATATGAAGTTACACTATTGTCTATTTGATTTGAGATGTATATAACATTAATAGTGTTAAAGGATATTTTTTTAGAACAAAATTACATTTACCTGATGGCATACCATGATCAACAATAGTGAGTCGTAATAGGTAATAATTAATAATGATGGATAATTACGTGTGGTAATCAACCATTGTTTTGCAATTCATCGTCCATCAATTACTTCTTATTCTTTTCTTCCATTATCACTATTTAAAATTTAGGATAAAAGGGAGAAGGAATTTATTCTTATTCTTTTGGTCCATACAATATTTAAGGGGGATGATAATTTTACCCTATATGAATGGAATTAAATAGCATGAATAGATTACATTATTCTATCTAATGTATGCACTAAATATCTATTAAAACAGAATAATATATATATATATATATATATATATATATATATATATATATATATATATATATATATATATATATATATATATTCGGCCTTCTCCTGCACTCCATTCTAAAACTTGGCTACCCCGTTTGTTGTTAATTCTTATTTTTACAATAATGTAATTTTACATGCGGTTCTCTCATTACACGTAAAAAATTAGTGAAAACACTTGAATTTTTTAAATAAATTGATCTGCGTGGATTACGCAGACAAGTATTTCAACCCATTTCAGTGGAAGGGTGTGGTATTTGCTCACATCCACTATTTTGTAAAAATTTAATACTGCTAGATCTGCTGGTTATTTATGTGCATTTGTCTTTATGGGTTCAAGCAGAGGTCGGATAACTTACGCTTTTTGCATTGAATTCTTGTCTCCACCCATTGAGGATATCACATTTCTTGGCAACTCGGCCCATTCCCTTCGGCGGACCAGTCCTTGCAAGTGGGATCGGACGAGTTCATAGTTTTTTTAGTGTTTTTAAATAAGGTTTTAAGCCCTAGAGTTTAAGGATAGCAAACTTAAGGATCGCTGTTTTTTTTTGTCATAAAAATAATATTTTAAAAATGTTTTAATAATTTTAAGATTAAAATAATAATTGTAAATTCAAAAATTATACATTTAATTTATTCTTAATTAAAATCAACAATTTAAGGTTAACTAAATTATAATAAAAATTGGTTAATTTTAAAATTATTAATTTAGGAACAAAGTTATTAACTTAAAAATAACTTATTTAAGTTGGATTGGATAGGATTGAAATATAAGAATTAAGTTTTTGAGTGACTAATGATTTGATTGGGTAAGGATTTGTATAATGCCAATCTAGCTTGAAAGTAAAAATGTACCACAAAAAAGGAGAAAACAATGCAGATCCATTCATAGATCATTTAACCTAGTTTGTGTGAATCGCGAATCCAATGAATTGGACTGCTTTAAATTTGTATTTAAATAAACGTATTTTTTACGAGTTTCAGTCCATTTTTTTTTGGCTGACATATTGATTCAACCACGAACTTAAATCCATTTCAGTGACTACAACTTAGGATACACTTATTTGGCTTGGAAATGGTTTGGTTAGGAAAACAAAAAGTTAGGTAAAAATTTTTAAGTTCGCGAGATGTAAGAAATAAAAGTAGAGAAAATTTTATATTATTTATTTTGTTAAAAAATATTTTTGGAAGAAAATAATATTTAAATGTATATTAACAAATGAATGACATGTCATTTGTATATTTTATGATTAAATAATGATATTAAAGGCCATAATAGTAAAAGAAAGCAAATTTTTTTTGAAATAGAGGATATTATTTTTTCTTAAATTTGTTATATTTAATATTGAATAAATAAAATATTTTCTCTTATTTTATAATTATATTTTTACAAAAATTAATTTTCTGTCAAAACAAATGGACTTTTTATCTAATAATATGTGTCCTTACTTTTAATCAATAGAACAAAGTTATGTATTAGTTTTGTTCTTTATTTGTTTGTTTTTTAGAATCCATGTGCATTAGAAATTATATTTTTAATTTTTAATGTATTAAAAATTGTAATGGCTTCTTATCTTCAACTGAGAATAAGGATATTTGTTATAAATAGAGTATATAAAATTTTCTCAATAAATGAGTTGTTAAGTTGGTTGCCACTGAGTGGTAAGTTGAGCGAAATAGAAGTTTTTAATGAGTTTTATTTCTCATAGAACTGTTTCTTGCCTATCATCTATTTAGTGAGAAAATTTTCCTTTATTTTTCATGGAAGGAAATGCAAAATTACACTTACTCAATTTAACTAAGAAGCACTTTGTTCTTTTACACTTACCACTGGAATTTTCATTTGTCTAATGTTTATACGTCTTTTAGGTAATTACTATGAGTTTGAAAAGATTAATTTTTGTGGTAAATTAAAAAGTAAGAGATGACAAATTTTAAAAAATTATGATAAAAAGAAAGATTAGAGATATGATTTCATAAAAAAAAGAACTAGAAATAATTGTATGTCATTTATACTTCTTTTTGCTATTATAATTCTAAAATTCATATTAGTTACTTTTATGACATTTTTTATAAAATTTATCGTTGAATCAAACAACATGTGCATGTTAATTCCTTATTGTCCTAACCCGCGATGATCACCTTCCTAATTATGGGTGGATTGATCAGAATTAATAGCACATTTAACATAGCTCATATAATTTTTAAATTTATGATTAGTTACTCTCCTGATTTTTTTATCAATGATTTTGATAATGCACTTTACTCTTTAAAGTATATTTTACACCTTAAAGGAGTTAAATCAAATACTATATAAAAATGAACAAAAGAGTTATTTAATTAAAATTCCTGCATCATGGCCTGAAAGTAGAATTTTATTTAAGGTAAAGTATACGTTACTTTCTTTAATTATTTTTAATACGTAATTTATGCTATAGAAAATTGAAAACTTTCCAATTTAGCACTGCAAACTTTTCTTTTGTTCAATTTGTATCAGAATATTTTTCAGTTATGATTTTAGCATTAAAGTTAGTTATCCCTTTTTTAGCTGATTTTTCAGTAGAGTTAGTAATAATGTTTTTAATAATTTTTCCTTCAATTCATAGTTTGGAATTCACCATTTTACGTGTACATACTAAATTACTTCACTTTTAAGTGAAAAAATATATCACTTTTCAATACTACATCTTCTCGTGAACTTATTCATGGATTGTACGAATTAAACTTAGGCTTTGTTTATTTCGTTGGAAAATATTTTTCATAAAAAATGTTATTTGTATATAAATTAATGAAAGAATGATGTATAATTTATATTGATGACAAAAAAAATGATACTTAAAAACTTAAAAATGGAGGAAAGTAAATTTTTTTTGGAAATAAGAGAAGTTGCTTTCCCCAAACTCTCTACATTTAACATTAAATAAGTAAAATATTTTTCTTTATATTATTATTTTTATAATTATATTTTACAAAAAATATTTTTTGACGAAACAAATGGAAGCCTTAAACTTAAAAAGTATAAGATTTGGATTTTTTTAATAATTTGAATATTAAATAAAATTTTTCTTATGATCTGCTTAATATTAAAATTAGATTTAAGTCATTATAATATGAATTGGATCAATTCAGCCCTATTTGATTATATAAATTTATTTTTATTAATATAAATTTATATTATAAAAATAATTAAATAATTTTCCTTAATTATTTTTAAAATAAAAATATTTAATTTAGTATAATTAAGTATTTTGTATATTTAAATATATATTTTTATATAAAAATTAATTTTTGTATAGAATAATAATAAAAAGAAAAGTAATTAAACTGTAAATTGAATCTTGGATCATGCATAATTTTGATCGGATGAAGTTGAATAAAACTTCCAAAAACCAAACAAATCCGAATCCGGCTCAAATCATTGTATTTAATATAAATGAAAGGTTCCCCTCGAGCTCGACGATCCGGCCATAAACCATTCTGCTTCCGATGAATTACTCTTTTTCTCTACTTTCTAGGTAGCATGAAAGGCACCCAAATTCAAGAAGTACTTTATTTCTCTATTTTTCGAACCATAAATAAATATTTGTTATAAAAATGATCAATACTAAAGAGATAATTAATCAAAGAAATATATAAAAAAGATAAAAGAGAATTATGAGAAGGAGGACAATTTCTAACTTAACTATATGTAAAATAACTTATACAATTCATACTTTATAGGGCAAACAAATTAAATGTTATAATTTCATAATGATAATTCATAAATAAAATTAAAACCTAATAATTAACTATAATAGGAATATAATATTTGATCTATTGACATTTATATTTAATAAACCTAATAATTATTTATAACACTCTCCCTTGCATGTCCATATAAAGTAATATTTAATTATAATATATTATGCGATACTGCCTCATTAAAAACCTTATTAGGAAAACCTAATGAGACAAAACTTTGGTTAAGGAAAAAGGAGTATAGTGTGTATTAATTCTCCCTTACAACAACATCATTTAAGATTTCTTAATGATGCAATCCAATATTATGAATCAACTTTTCAAATATTGTAGTAAGAAGTGACTTGGTGAATAAATTTTCCAAATTATCACTGGAATGAATTTGTTGAATATTTACATTGCCATTCTTCTAAAGATCATGTGTGAAAAAGAATTTTGGTGAGATATGTTTTATTTTGTCACCTTTAATATATCTTACTTTCAATTGAGCTACAATGTTGTATTATTTTTATATAAAATTATTGGCAAATTCTTTTCAAATGACAAACCACATATTGCTTGAATGTATTAAATTATGCACTTTAACCAAACATATTCTTGATTTGTCTTATAAATTGCTAAAAATTCTGTATGATTGGAGGAAATTATTAATATAATTTATTTCATGGAATACCATAAAATAATTGTACCACCCTAAGTGAATAAATAACCTGTTTGTAATCAAACATTATGAGGATTAGACAGATACCCTACATTTGCATAACCAATTAATTCAAGTTTGGATACATTTGAATTGTATAAACCCATATCCATTGTACCATAAAGAAATTGAAGTATATACTTAATTCCATTCCAATGCCATCATGTTGAACAATTTTGTTAATAAGTTTATAGAAAATGATAAATTAGATCATGCATTATTAGCAAAATACATTAGTACTATAATAATACTCAGATATGGTACTCTAGGATCAAGTAGTTCTTCACCACTTTCACAAGGTAAAAAAAGATCCTTATTTATATCTAATGACATTGGGGTCTTCAATGGATGAACTTTATCCATATAAAAATGTTTTGACACCTTTATTATATAAGTTATTTGATGCACAAGAATTCCATTCTCTAAATACTCAACTTGCATACTAAGGCAAAGTTTTGTTTTCCCAAAATCTTTCATTTCAAATTCTTTCTTTAAGCATTCTACTATTTTGAAAAGCTTTTCAAGATTTCCAATAAGTCATCAACATGTGTAACAATTTAAAATCACATTCAAATTTCTTGATAAAAACATAAGGGATTTTTATATACTTATTTTAGCAAAAAATTATTAAGATAATTACAACACATTCACCACATTGCTTTAATCCATACAAAGATCTTTGCAATTTGATTGAATATATTTTCCAAAAATTTAAAATTTAAGCTTCAAGCATTTGAAATCTATTAGGAATATTTATATAATATGATTGTCAATTGTCATGCATGAAATAAGATATATAAATCCATTAGAAGTATACCAAATTCTACTACATTGGCATAAAATTACATCCGCCACATTAAAATATATTATTTATCATTATATCTCAAATCTCAATTTCTTTCAAAAGTTTATTATTAGTTATATTTCAAAAATTTTTGAAAATATTTAATTTCCTAATAAGACCATTTATTTGTTCCTACTTTATTTTGAGGATATTTGAATTTAGAACCAATATGTCTATTATGCATTAGGCATATACTAAACTTAAATATTATGATAAACAAATTGCCTTACTTAGACATTAATTTGAATAAGAGCATCTGTAGTTCATACATATTATTTATTTATTCTCTTTTAATTAGTAATATATTAGGTAATTTTTCTATATTTTATAAACTAATCATATTATGATTTTCTGGTTCATATCGCTTTGTGTGAGGATCAAGATGATTGAATATCATATTATTTCTACAGTTGCATATTTTCTCCCCTTGATTTTAAGAATATAATTTCATATATGAATTTATATTTTATATCACTTTTCAAAATCATTTAAGTGCATTATGGTGGAATAAAAATATATTGCACAATACAAAAATTTATATATAAAAATATTTTAATTACTTACCAAAGCTAATTATAAAAGAGAACTATAATCACAAGAGAGAACTATAACTTCTTACCTTAATGCATATAAGTTTTATAACATGTAAAACTGTATATCTATTAAGATAATATAGGAAATTTTACTCCCTTAAATAAAGATAAAATTAATAATTTAGGACACTAAAAATATTATAGTTGAATCATTTTATATATGAACGTACTTTAATATGTTCAACAATTATTTTAATTGATATATAATAATGAATGAAGATTTTGGATATAAATTCACTAGTACTATTAAGATATCTTATGTTAATTGCATAATTAAAAAAATTATGTTCAAAGTTAAATCATTGGAGCAAGTAATTTAGCAAACATTAGGTTACAAATTGATAATAAACACATGTAATTATTTTGTAGAAAGATTAACTAAAATAATAAAATATTCATATAGTTCACATATCTATAAAAGGGATAAATAGATTAACATATGTCATATTATATTCATTTTAAAAATATTAAAAATTTAGTCCTAACTTTAACTAGTAATGGCTTTATAATTATTTTGAGAAGAAGTAGTACACGAAATTTTATTGAAGAATCTTGAAGTTCTTCAATAAATAACCTTGTAAATCTTCAATCATTGTTTACGTTATTATTAATTTAAAATGACCTATTTAATTATACAAAATAATAAAAATATTTTTGTTAATGAACTTCTGGTTCATCATTCTTTTAGTCAGTTATATATATATAATACATATTAAAAGAAAATTATAGTAACATTTTCTAATATGTTTTTCTCACCTTAGACCAGCATTATAATATAAAGATATTTAATATTTTATTATCTAAATAAAATATCTATTTTTTATGTTTGTAAAATTTAATAAATTTCTTTGAGACTTAAGTGACAAAAATGTATATTGATCAACGTTATACTACTAGATATTATATTGATATAATTCTTGTCGATCTCTTATGAGGAAAATTATTTTTCATTGTTAACAATGATGTGTATTGTTACACTACCCATGGGAGACTAATATTTAATATTTATTTAATAAAAAAATAAAATTGACTACTTTCACTCTTAATCAATTTATTAATTCTTTATTTGCGATGTATAAATAAATTTGTCACATCAAAATTTGCTATATCATAAGAATTATGATTGTGAGTATTAATCTCATTAACAAAATTGGCCTTATTTTAATTTTCTTTAAAGTGGAGTATAGTGAAGTTTTACAAGATATTTAGATATACAATAGGTATGTAATTAAGATATTTCATATAGTATTTTGTTCAAAATTTCTAATAGCCTTTGACATCATAAGCATTTCTTATTATATTCTCTAACATCTAGTGGAGAAAACTAATCTTATTATTATTTGTACTATTCTTATAACTACCATGATTGCATAAATTAAATTGGTCCTTTTTCACATATACAATTATAATTTTGTCCACTTTTGAACCTCTTTTTATTAATAATGTATTCATTTCAGGAAATACAATAAAATTAGTATGATAAATTTCATTAGTTTTCATAAAAAATTAGTTATTTTATTCAACCAAAAGAATGCATGACAAAACATTTATATGTTGATAAAAGAAAGAAAGAAAAACTAGATCATGTAATTGATTAAAAAAGAAAAATAATATTAAATGAAAAATTGCTTCATTTACTCACTTTATCATTGTTACCATAACTTTTATTTGAAATAAAGATAATGGCCAAAGAAAATCATTGCCTTTATATTCTTGTAGCTTAGTGGAAGGAATGAATTTTTTAACACAAAGGTAAAATGTTTAAACCCTTGTATTTATGCTTGCTTGTTGAAAGTCAACAATAAAAGTAAGAACTCAAACCTTTTCATACATGATGACTTAAGCATATTCAAAACAAATAACAAGTTACTAAACACATAAAAATACAAGGTAAATAGTAAATCATTTAATAAAATAAAATTATTTAAACCAAATCAAAAGACAATAATAAGCATGGTTCCCACCTATAAATTTGTAGAACTTTTTTTTAACATTTTGAATATGCAATATAGGTTTTTCCAAACAAACATTTAAAATATAAATTAACATAAAAGATTTACTAGATTCAAATTAAATTTTAAGTAGATATAACAAGGAAGAATAAAGAACCTATATTTATATAAGATTATCAAAATGTCACTTTATATCTAAACATGACATCTTACTAATTATAACAGTGGTAAAGCATGTAATTAAAGATAAAATATATAAGAGGTATAAAAGAAAATAGGCGTCAATAATAAAGAGGTATAAAAGAAAATAACTATGTAAATTTAACAAAGTTACTATTGGTGCAATAAGTCTACTAAATGTAATTGTAATGGCATGAATGATAAGCTTACAAGATATAGCTTCTTTGAAATTTTTCGCACAGCCTTATATTAATACTTTATTTCTTTATGAAGTTACATTTTTAGGATTTATTATATTTAAAAGAATTTAAGCATTTAATATTAATAATAAATAATTTTTCTTATAATAGTGAGTATTAAGAGCTATAACATGAACATTAATTGAATTAAAAGATAAATCAATTAAAAAAATTAATTTATAAGTACATAAGCCATTAAATCATATATGTAAATATTATTTCAAAAGATAACTAAATTAAAAGTAAACAATGTATAATAGCAGACAAATGAAATTCACAAGAAAGTGTTAAATTGATATGTTTACTTTTCTATTAGATATTTTGAATGTTTAAATTAATAAAATAAAAATTAGAAAATAACAAAATTAATATTATAAAATGGAGATGCAAGAATCATTCATCATAATTTAAAACAAAGCTCTTTGAATAAAGAAATGATTTTATATGTAATGCAATAATTTTATGCACAAATAATAATTATCTTATCACATGTAAGTTTTATTTTATTTTATGCTTTAAACTTAAAATCCATAATTGTAAAGAAAAATAAAAAGAATTTTTGAATAAATAATCTATATAACATAATAGATATTATCACTTAATCATATCTAAATTTAATAAGGAGAATAGTCATGCTTACAAACTGTACAAATTTGAGTAGATTAAATGATAATAATTCTATCTTTACAAATCTAACTAGATTGAATGATAATACTTCTCTTACAAATCTAAAAACTCAATCTAGAAGAGAATTGTATTAATAAAATATTATAAAAATACTTAATACTAAAGAGATAGTCAAAGAAATATATAAAAAAGATAAAGGAGAATTATGAAAAGAAGAAGAATATCTGACTCAACTATATATAAAATAATTTATACAACTTATATTTATAGGGCAAATAGATCAAATGTTATAATTTTATAATAATGATTCATAAAAAAATTGAAACATAATAATTAACTATACTAGGAATATAACATTTGATATGTAATAACCTAATAATTATTTATAACAATATTTATATTATTTTTAGATGTTAATTTTGGACAACTCTTAATAAATTAATCAATAAATGGATTAATGAATTTGAATAACATTTTGATACTAATATTTGTATATTTAAGTTTAATTTTGTCATAAATAAATAAATTTAAATTTGAGCCGATTATTATTAAACTTGAATAATTCGAACTTGAATTTGAGCTTCAAAATGAGCCTAAGTAAATTTAGATAAGCTTATTTGAATAATATGTTATTAAATTTAATTTTTCATTAAATTTGAAATATTTAAATTTGAGTTAGAATTTTGAATTTCTAATGAACATAAAACTAAACAAGTTTAAAGTATACATAATATTTAGTTTCTTATTTATAAAGATGATAATTATTATGTACCTCAAATTTCATAACTAACATTATTTGTCCTTATTTTAATCTTTATTATAATTATTTGTCCCCTATTCACTTGAAATGTTAAAATAAATGAGAAAAATATTAAAGTTAATTGTTAAATAATACTTTAATAATATTAAATACATATTTACTTTTTAGTTATATTATAAATGAAGTAAAAGATAAATAATTATATTAAAAGTAAAAATAAAGAACTAATAATACTGGCTATAAAATTTAAGATTTATAATAATCACTATATTTATAAATAAGAGATTAAATATTATATTTATTCGCAATTTTATATAACCTCAATCGAATAGTTGATTATTTCATTTAAATTTATATATATAAATCTTATCATTCATAGGTAAATCAAATATTAGATTTTTTAATTTAATTTAATTTATAAATATAAATATTTTTAACCACAAAATTTTGAAAAAGGTTATATAATAGTTACGTAATACCAATTATTATGCTTAATAAAAAGTAATATCTACAAAAAATTAATTATTTTAATTAAAATATCATACTTATTCATATAACCTTAATAATTATTAATATAATTTAATTTTTTACATATTATATTATTTATATAATATAAAAATAAATATATTTTTTAATATTAGACTCATTTAAACTCATAAATATTTAAATTAAAAAAATATAATTTTAAACTTAACTCAAACGTTAATGGAATTCATCTGATTTCGGCGGTTGATTTAAGATCCAAATCGGACTCCCGTTGGCAACCCTAGCCTAACCATTGTAATTAAATGCATGATATTTTGAAGCAATCTCTAAATAATTCTATACTAACGTTCTACCAAAAAAAATATTCTATACTAACGGCTGCGATTCAACATGGATCGGGGATACACTGATACTACCACTGTTTTGGGATCCACAAGCACAAGCTCGCGTGCGTTTATTTCTTTAATATTGTTTCTGGATCCTCATTTTTGGGAATATACGTTCCTCTATTTTTTAACACTATTTTCAAATCATAAACTGCAACAACAAAATGAGAAAAATTTGAGTTTCTGAAACAGTGCAGATTCCCGGTTCATCTCTTTTTCTCAAACCCAGGAAAAGCAATTCAGAACACTAACAATTTCTCGCATTTTCACATAAACCAAACACTCTCATACAGAACCAGACGCGCACGCATTAACATTCAGAAGTTTCAAATCCAACTGTCAGAAGAGAGCTGCGAGCTACAAAAACCATGAACTCCAGCTAGAAACGGAGTCGTGGTGTCGCTGGTAGGACTTGCTTCTTCATATTCAGTTTCAGTTTTTGGTTATGTTTTGGCCAATCTGAGCTGAGTTTAAAGTTGTTTGCTTTGGTCTAAACATCATGTGGGTTTAGCTGTTTTGGTTGTTTTTATTCAGAAGATGACGAAATGTTTCAAACTTTTGCTGTTTTGTTGGCTAGCTTCAATTTGAATGGGTAATTTTTGGAACTGAAGCTGATATTATTATAGGGTTGTTAGCCATCTTGGCATTTGTCGCTGCTGCTGTTTGTATATTTTTTTATTATTATTTGGGTTTCAATCTGAATATGGGATGCTACTTGCTCCCACTACCAGGGTTTAAGGCACTTTGCCTGGAATCCCGGTCCTGGGTGGGTTTTTGAATTTAGGCTATGTGGGTTTAAAGCCAAACCCACTTTGATCAATTATTTGAGTCTGCTTTCTCGATTTTGCACATTGTTTGGGTTTTTTCATCTCAGCATGAATCACTGTTAGATCCATCCGTCGTGTTCAAGGTTTGATCTTCACTTGGGTATGGATTTTGCAATTGCCAAACCCACTATACCCAACTCGAATATATCAGATATTGTGTCCAAGTTTGTCAGAGTTTGTAAATTGAAATCCACTGGGGTCTTTTCCTCTGAAATCCCCAATCTCCATCGCCTGAACAAACCCACTGATAATAATGCTCCTCTGAGTGAAAACAGAGGTGATTCAAGTGGGGAGACCAGATCCTATGTTGAGAAAATCCATCCTCAGCCCATTGAAGTCACAAAGCAAGATGATTTTTGTGGTAGTTTGGATATCACGAAGATTTTTGATACAGTTTCAGCCCTGACATTAGCTTATCTCCAGCTTCAGGAAGCTCATATTCCATATGACCCGGCTAAGATTATTGCGGCTGATGGACAAGTACTCACTGAACTTGAGAAGCTGTGCAAGTTCAAGCGTACGTATAAGGAGAAACAACATAGTAAAACTAAGTTCAATGCTGCACAGTCTGATATCTTGAGGGAAAAGATTGAGGCCAAGGAGACATTATTGAACAAACTAAAGTCTCAAAATAGTGCTAAAGAGTCTCTAATTATCCATTTGCGGAAAGAACTCCAAGGTTTGGAGACGGGGAATAAAGCACTGGCAGCGAATATCAAGCAGGTAAGTCTGGAGGAGAGGAGAGCAAGTAATTTGAGTGCCGATAAGTTCCATGACAACTTCAGGGCTGCTTCGAAGTCCATTCATGCTTTTGCAAAACCTTTAATTAGCTTGATGAAAGCTTCAGGGTGGGACCTTGATGTGGCAGCAAAGTCGATCGAGGATGGTATTGTTTACACAAAAAGGTCTGACAAGAAGTATGCTTTCGAGGCCTACATTGCACGCAGAATGTTTTATGGGATTCCATTAAATTCCTATAATGTAGATGATGTTATGAAGTTTGATGACCCAATTGATGCTCTGATAGAGAATCCGGATTCAGATTTTGCTAAATTTTGTCGAACAAAGTATCTGCTCGTTATTCATGCAACAATGGAAGAATCATTCTTTGGGAATTTGGATCACAGAACATTCGTATCGGGTGGCAAGCACCCTAGGACAGAGTTCTATCAGTTATTCGCAAAGATGGCCAGATGGGTTTGGGTTTTACTAGGATCTGCCTTTTCAGTAGATCCCAATGCAACCATGTTTTATGTAAACAGAGGACGCATTTTCTCCGGTTCATATATGGAATCTGTTGACGAAAGTGAACGTGCAGTTCTTTCTGATGAACAAAAAGGCGGCCATAAGGTTCAGTTTATGGTCATGCCTGGGTTTAGAATTGGACAGACATTGGTGAGGTCTAGAGTTTATATCTCGAAACCTTGTACGTGCTAGATGGAGGTCCTTTAGATGATAATTTAGCTGACAGAACTGCAAAATTTTGTCTGAGTGCTCTAGTTGTACTTGTAGGTTTAGCTAGTAAAGATAACATCAGCCGCCACTAGGTTATGTTGAAAATTAATCCCACCCGCTTTGTGCCTGTATTCTTCCCTTTGAGGTTCATTATATATCCATAATGCACAAAGTCTCTTTAGTTTCTTTGCCAAATTGCATTTTTCTTTTTCTATCAATTTCTCTCTTGAGTATGAATTGTAAATAGGTGTTTGAGTGAGACTTTCACTTTGTTGGTTGAATTTCTAGTTCCTTTTTGTCGTGCCATCAGGCCAAAGTCTTCAAGCGTTTGATAGTTGATACTTTAATTGAAATGTTAATGTGCCTCTCTAAATTGGTTATGTGTGGAAGTCCATTCAATGACTTTTAATCGGTAACTTCTATCCTAATCCTTTCGAGGTAAGATTTTCCTTGAATTTCATCATTGGATGATGGTGATTATTGTCAGGATTTTTTTTTTTAACATAGGATCACAAATCCCAATAGTAGCTATCATTTGCTTCTTAAAAAAAAATTGATTAAAACTTTATTTTTTTCAAAAATTCAATTTGTATAAATTTCATTCTTAAAATGAGATTTTTATTAATTTTATCTCCAAAATTTTAAATTTTAAATAAAATTTTAGTTTCTTTGAGAACTAAAATTTGTAAATTTCTATGAAGGATTAAAATTTTACTTGAATCTAAATTTTAAGGATAAATTGATACAAATCTTATTTGAAAGATAAAATTAATATAAATTGAATATTTCAAGTATTAAAAGAGGGTTTTGGTCAAAATATTTAGATCATGAAATATAATATTGGCAAATTGACAGCTTCTGAATGCTTGTAGCCGATAAGCAGTAACTAATCAGGAAAAAAAAAAAATTGATGGAAAGGGCTAAATCTGGGTTCAACCCAATCTTCATTCCATTAATTGCCTGATGAGGAACTGAAATCTAAATTCAAAACCCAAAGAGCAATATGAAGGGATCCATGTAAGGGGAGGGCTATAAATGCTGAAACCTATTGAAGAAGAAAATTAATGGAAGTTAATTCCTTTTGAACTCCCTCTCACTCAATCCTCCTGGAGTGAGAGAGAACAAATTTTTGACCAAATTCCATTAATTCACTTACGATTGGAACCATGAGAAAAAAAAAGGAATTTATTTCATGTGAATTCACTTTCAAATGAAATAAAATTCTAATATTTTTACGATTAATTATGTTGTCACTTTCCCAATCATCAGTTGGAGTTTTCAGCTCCCTCATTTTCTGCAGAAAACAAGTCTTTGCAGAGTTCTCCATAGAACCTACAAACTAAATCAATGAAGACAGGGCATTTAAGGTTCTTCCAGCAATAGAGAAGCTCTTCAAACATCCATCAAGTCCCTTGTCTTCCCTTCTTCCACAATCATCTCCACTAAGTAGTTCTCAAAACTCCTGCATGCATCTTCCACATCTTGACGCAAACATTCCGGCTGCTTTTTGTCTGGCCGGCCAGCTCTTATGTAAGCCGGTGTCAATGGCGATGGAAAGAGCAAAGCCTCATGCATATTCGAAGAAGGACTCCTGAGATTTTCTAATCTATCCATGCTTTTGTTTTTCTTGGGTGAACGGAAAACTGAGAAGAACGAAGACATCGGGTTTGTTAAGGATTTGTAGGATTTTGTCTTGTGAGAGCGAAACCGAAGAGTTTTTCTTATAAAGACAAGTTTTTGAGTCTGAATTTGAGGATTTGCAAGCCTTTCTTGCATGGCTTGAAAAGCTTGGATCGCAAGGCACCCAGTGCTTTCACTTTCATCTCTTTTAAGTAAGAGAAGAGTAAGGGTGAAGAAAACTTGGCAGAATGGTGGCTTTGGTTTGGGAAGTTTGTTGAAACTAAGGTGGTTATGAGTCAGAGAGGAGAGAGGGAGAAAGAGATTGTTAAGTTAGTTAGAGAATGGAGACGGTGGATGTTGTTGGTAAGAGGGTATGATGATGTCTTTTAAATTATATGTTGTGCTTTAAGTTTCTAGTGAAGAAGCATCGGCAATTGTGGGATTCACGTCTTGAGTTCATTTAAAGCGGCTAACATTAATTAAAGCTTTGGACGCGTTTAGGGGTGTACGTTTTCATTGGGGTTGTCTTTAGCTGTACCATAATGTTTGACTTCTGATTCAAAATAGAGCATTTGGCTACCTACATAAGATTAGTCATGACTCACTTCGAGGAAATGCTTATTTAAGACAACGGTGTCTGTAAATAATATCATATATGACTTCAACTTAAATGCATATTTTATGCAAGTAGGAATAATTTTGTTCCTATCCTACTTCCATTTGTCTTTGATGCACAACACCTCTACAATGATAATAGACTAATTTAAAGGAGAGTTATTTTTTTTCATTACTCTATCATTAGAACGTAATTTTTTTAATTAAAAACATATATATTATTGATTACTTTTATGCAAGAAAATGAAATTTTCTTCCGTCAAAAAATATAGAATCTTATGCGTGGTATTATCTCCCACATTTTACCTTTATGTCTATTGTGGCATTTTTTTCACAAAGTGGCTTTGCATGAGAATATGAGAACGTGAGCGACAAAATAAAATATGAAAATAGTATGATTCCATCTTAAATTGCTTTAAAAATTATTCCACTGAATGGCCAACTCAGGATTGGGTCCAACTTAAACCCAAGCCCAAGCTCAAGCCACCTCATGTTCAGGGGATGAATACTTTGGGCAAGAAAGTACTTTCCTTTTCCAAAGTGCGAGAGGGTTATTTATGGCCCAAAATATTGAGGGGAAGAGCT